>CM026174.1:11220134-11329149 GCA_014825975.1 Bombus haemorrhoidalis
TTTCAGGCACAAAATTCGACATGATCAATGAACGATAAAACAAAGACGCTAATTTTTGGCGGACTCAACTTGCGTGTGTTTATAGATTAATGCCAGACGAACAAAATAACGTATGTGTCCAATTAATATACTGCGCAATTTTCGATGGCGACATCTCTTAGTTAAACCGGAAACAACTTATGCATACACCTGGTAGTTCTACGACGAATTTAGGGTCAAGCTTATACAAAATGAAGATTTCAATTGGAATCCGTGGCAATATTTGTTGTTGAGAGTACGGGATCGAACACTGAACCGAAAATACTTTTTCATCCAAATGATAAATATTGTTATTAATGGCACGTAGCTAGCGCGGTTTCCACGGTTGTGATGATCCTCGTGTTTATAAAATTCTCGTTGCGTGTCGAGATTCTCTGTTCCGCGACACGATACGTTTCCTACTTTATCTGAATTTCAATGCGACCTGGGTTTAAAACTTTGAAACTGCCTGCCTGTATCATCCCACATTTAGTATATCGCAACCTACCTGTGTCCTTAATTTAAAACTGATAAAGACATTTGCGAAGACGATCCTACAAACACGAGATGAGATCGAGAAAACGATCCGAGCCTGCTCGCAATACTTTCTCTACTGAAAAGGAAAAATTCCTCCCTGCCTCGAACAACTCCAAATAACTATCGAAGCGAGTTGTCGAACGAATGTATTTTAACGTTAACAGGGCAAGCTCATCCCGGAAATGAACAAAATATTAAGCTGATTCCATTTTCAGATACGCAACGTTCTTCAGATCAATCGAATTCATTGATTTTCCAGCCGTGCACATGTTACATGATTTCGCTTTTGTTTTTCACTTTGAAACCTTGACTAAATCGAACATTTGCTATTGTTTAATGCTAAATTGATTACAATTTTATCAGCGGGACTCGATATTCTTTAAACCAATAGAGGAAACTTTATCTCGTTCCATTCGACGACAAAATTCTATTCGAAGGGAATCTCGATTATTCCAGCTGTACCTCGTTTATTCGTTCACCGTAAAATCTCTTTCATCCTTGTTATTCCTCTGTTTTTCCATTTAATAATGAAAATAAATTAACGCTATTACATAATATTGATCTTATCTAATTAATTCAACTTCTCATCAAATAAATTCCTAAATGTTTATGCGTGTCACACGTTGAAATAACATGAAATATCATTTTTCACAATGCGAAATCATTTACCGTATTGAGAAATGTTAATGAAAGATCGAAACGAGACAATTTTCAACGTCGAATTAAGCATCAGTTAAATTCTAGTACTAAAGAAGAAATCTGATAAATTAAATCACTCAATCATATAAATACCTCGATACTAACAACTTGATTTATTCATTTTCTCCAACAATTGGCGTCCTGCTATATTTTGAAGCGTCTTCCATCGCCTTACACGATTTGAAAACACGTGCAGGACGAATATATTCATACATGGAGCGTAAAATAGTACATTTGTCACTCTTCATACACTACGGGGGACAGTCCGAGTGCTCAGGTGGCATGTTCGCGCGTCTCTCGAATCCTTTCTTCAACTGTGTTTTCTCACTGCATAACACACACACATACATACACATACAAATACACACTCACGCACATACGCGCGCGGTTCAATGCTACGAATTTGCTTCATCCAAGCACCGAGCGCTACCGATTGTCTTTGACTCCATACGTTCTTTAGCATAGATTTTTGCTATGACCCTTAAACATATAATAATATGAACTAACTGTTTGAATTCAAAAGTGATATTCGCAAATATGCAACAACGGTCGTGAATTTGGTGCAAAAAGTTGAGAGTAGCGTGTGGATATCGATCAATTTTCATCGAATAAATTGTTCATCGAGTAAATGTATATGAAATTAAATTCCGATACTTATGTTACGAATGTAATATTTCAATATAATATATCGAAGCTCAAAACTTTGCCGACATTTCATTGGTAATTATTGATAACAACACGTAATATAATTTATGTTATGTGATTTATGTATCAAACAATTGTAAGATTGAGAAAATCGCACAATTTTAGTTGGAGCACTTCTTTATGTCTGACAATCTTTAATTTATGTATGTCATAAATGAAATTTTTGTAACGATCTTACATAATGATTTTATATTTATTTTCAGTCATGTAGATAATATATATATATATTTCCTCATTTGTGTTATATGTTTCACCATTCAAATATTTATTGACTTAGTGATTATTGAAACTGATAGATTGCGAGAAGTGGTATGTATATTCTTGCTAATATTGTTCGCTATGTACAATAGGAAATATTGGTTCCTAAGATGGTTGAACAATTAATTTGCCCGCATGACATATTTTCACTACAAAAGCTCATGACAGCGAACTGGCGAAATGATGTACATTATTAATTCAAGTTACTTATGGTTTTCTTTAACACGGCTTATCTTAAATAATTTAAAAACCTTTACGTCTATTCAATTGAATAAACAATCATTAAATTGTGAAATGTAGCGATAAAATTTATCATTCGATAATGAACAATATTCCAGAATAAAGTATGAATTTTTATTAACTGTTGTCTCGAACTTAGACTGGATTTGTAAAGAAGCGAGAAGAAAGCTCTTCGGTCATTAACATTTATGTCATAAAAGTTTTGTAAATTTTCATTTCATAGTATAATGGCATAGTAAAATAATATCTGATCATGAAAATTTCGAAGTCAACGGCCTCCGTTGTCATTGAAAGTTTATCTTTTACAAGTAGATTACCACCTCCTTTTTATTATAAATTTTAGAATTTTCATTTTACAAATTACAAGGTACGCTATGCATTTATTTGTCTGAATTTTTGTAGAGTAAAATTTTGAATGAAAATGAGAATCGAAGGAATCCGCGCAGGAAAAGAACTAATCTTCCGCGAATTTTATGAGAATAGTGATTGTAAAGCATATCGCAATTTTAACCATTTTTGTTCATTGGATTCTTAGCTAATTTATCGTATGATTGATTTACTTTGCACGAGCAATTTTTCGACAAGTGGTATAATTTCAAGCAAATAAAATGGTTCTTGCTCAGATAGCTAATTTTTCCAAACATATTTATACGTGACTCGGCCCTACTCCGCGGCCGGCAATAACGAACTCGATTCTCTTTATAATTTTGGTTTCATAACACGTACAGGTGAAGTTAACGTGCCGTGCAAGAGGCGTGCCTACACCCAGCATATCGTGGCGTAGAGAAGACGGGAAGAACATTATAATTCGGAAGCCATTTGCAGGGAGCGCCTTGAACCAAAAGTCTCATGGTAAGATTTAATATAGATGACGCTCCAACCATTTTGCCGATATAACGCGGAATATACAATTATGTTTTCCTCAAACCCAGCTGGATTCACTTGGTATTTTAATTTCCTTATTTCACCGCGAACCGTTACGCCACGACGGACTCGCCCCAAACTGCCTGCAGGAGACGTAACTTTCTGGAAATTGTTAAGTAACAGTTTGTGCAACACCCTAAGGAATCAATAGAAGCCTTGGTTTTAACGGGTCACGTTAACGGTTCACCCGCGGAATTGATTTATCTTAAAACATAAACACGTTCGCGGAGAATTTGTAGAACTGGTAGAAAAAGCTAATTTTTTAGGAAATCATAACATTCTCATGATAGTGTCACTGTACAGATCGAAACACATTAATTAACAACTAAATCTATTTTTCTGAAATATTCTTGACTTTGTTTTTTTTTCTACTTTATATTCCTATGCATAATCCATGCTCTGACGAATTTAACTGCCGTAGTTACTAATTGTAAGGACAATCAAGATCATGACTCACATTAATATTCGGATATCATGATATTTCGGATATCATTGTTGTGTATGAAACTATGAAATATATGCGTCAAAACTAAACACCAAACGAGGAAGAAGGAAAAATGATTTCTTTCCAATACTTAGTCCGTTTTTTAACAATGTCATCGGCTATTCGTATAACTGTATTACGCTCTTGAAATGTTGCGTAATGATACGGTTGGATCGTCGTGGCGATCGATAAAACGAAACCGTTGGACACCCCGTGGCGTTACTTCACATCGCGTCACGTCGGCGAAAACGATCGGTCGATAGCGTTCATAAAATCGCGGGACACTTGATGGTGTATAGAGATGTCGCATCGCATCGCATCGCATCGCATCGCATCGTATCGCATCGCATCGCATCGCATCGCAACGCATCGCATCGCATCGCATCGCATTGCATCGCATCGCATCGCATCGCATCGCATCGCGTCGCGTCGCATCGCGTCGGAGTTACTCCTCCTTGTCTCTCTACGCTCTGCTTTGATACTTCGAACTAAACGACGTATTTAGTATTCACTTCAGCATGGTGTTACTAATAGCAGGCGAATTACAGCGCCCTGTTGAGGATGCCACGGCAATGTATGCGAATGAAACCCTTGCGACGCGACATGTGCTAAGTGCAGTAGTCCTAGCTGCGCGCAAACGGGAAAGCTTATTGTTGGCCTACAATGCCGATAATTATTGGATATCGTGGGGGAAACGTTGCCAACCTAACTACGAGGTCTGTAACTCCATCCATTGTAAGACGTTACTTCGATTTCGTGTATATGTCTATCAATAAACAGTAAAATAACGAGATGTGACTCTAATTGATTACTAAACTGTGGATGTTAATACATTTATAGGAAATTTAAATGTCCAAAAATCAATGGTTTGCATATAATATGAAAACATTATTTGAAACTTTCATTTCTTGATCTTAATTTGAATACGGAATTTCATTTTATCGTGACTGTGGGATATGCACTTTTTATAAAGATGAACTTCAACTTTCTAGCAATCTTTCACGATCTATCACACATTTTATAACTTTCGCCATATCGTAGGTATAATTCTGTACTAGAAGTTGGCAGCTACTTCCATATCAAGTCTCCATCTCTGATGACGATAAATGTACAACGATTCTGAGAAACGTAAAATCTCGGTAATTTGAACATTGAAATATGATATATGCTATGAAATCTGAATTATAAAGCATTGTGCAACATTTATGCATAAATGTTGCACGCACTAGATTTATAAAAATATCTAATATTGTCGTCCTTAAAGTTGCAGTAAAAGCAATATCTTTTAGTATATCTTAGCTTCACCATTTTACCTTATTATCTGAAAGAATGAATTATTTGTTATGACGATCCTCCTTGCATTTCTGATTTTTGGATTATACTATACGTTAAAGGTTATCTACGTTTTCTATGACAGTAATTATTATTAAAAAGTTTCAAGTTCTTAAGTTGTCTACCTTGTATTTCCATCTTTAACTAATCATTGAATTTTAATTTTTAATTTGTTTAAGAAACGATGTTTTCCTGATAAATCGCGGATCTTATATTTTTGTAATTACCGATGTTATACCACGTAACATAACCTCGCCGGGAGTTTAAGCGAAACTGATGATTTATGATTTACTAACTCATTAATTAGCGATTGCCGTTGGGACGACTAGCAAGCAGTTCGACAGTTTTACGGAAGTTACCTTTTTAGTTACAGTTTTCTCTGTGAGAATTATATGTAACTTATTTAGCGAGTTGCTTACCCACATTTTTGTTAAAGAAAATAAAAAGATAATATTTGGTTTGAATGTAAATTTCGATGTAAAATACGTATGTATTAATCATCTTAATATGCCATAGAATCATAATTATTTAATGTTATTTAGGATTTGTAGAGAAATTTTCTATTTTTTATGAGTTATAAAAGAACATGTAAAATGGTGAATTCGAATTCTCGCTACAAAAAGCACTTTTATTGTAGCGAAGAAATTTATTTGTCATGGCTAAATAGGGCCACCATCTTAAACAATAAGGTGTAACATCGTTTCCTTCATTAATCCTTACGAACAACAACTTAAACAAAGAACAAAAACGCCGAACTCGAGCACATTCGTAAATTTTAGTAATGAAAATTTCTGTTTAACGACTGTAGATCTTAATAACATTGTTAACAGAGATTTCTATCTATCTCAAGATAGAATCTTATGATTATTAATGAAACTATAGGAACGTACAATGTATGTTTGCCCGCAGCAAACGACTCTATTATTTTCTGCTCCTATACATTATAGTTAAATAAGAAATTATGATTTTTGTGAAATAACATCTTAAAATGTTATTACATCTTAAAATTATAAGAAAGTCAATATTTCCACATGTTTAAGACACGGCAATACACATTAAGAATAGCATATAAGAATAGTACGTTTCAGTTCGATATTTAGTTCGATATTTTCACGTGTATAAGATACAGCAATACACAATAAGAATAGCATATAAGGATAGTGTGTTTCAGTGCAATATTCTCGCTGCCACAGAAAAAGAACTGGTGTAACCTGTTTATTATTGCAACACAACGCTTACTTTAGGTATTTTGATCAATTTTCCTTGTCAGTTTAATTATACTTTAAAAATAATTGAACGTGATGTTTATTTTATATTATTTTGATATTATTTCAAGTATCGTATATTTAATCCTATTTCAAATTGGAGAACAAGTGTTAATTTAATGTCAAGATTTTTTCATTACCATACCAATTTATTTTAAATTTATTTTAAAACTAAAAATAACTTTGCTCGAAACGATTTGATGAACTGTAAAAACTAAAGTACAAACTATCAAGTCATAACACATTATCCAGTATATATTTAAAGAAATTTTGTATGCTTTTTAAACTTTCATCTCCACGTAAAAATTGACTCTGTTCATAAATTGTTAATGCAACGGTAAAGAATATTCTTTTTAACTTTTTCTTACCTCTGTCACAAAGACTATGAAAATTCAAGCTAAACTTCGCTTGATAACTCGATCAGTGTAGCTTAGAAATTATTAAGCAGTAATTAAATGGAAATTCCAATTGTATATATTAAAAACGATAGATATTAAATACATACGTATAATAATAAAAGAAATCATACACAAAGTACCGCATATTCTTCACTGTTATATATTGTATACATACAATATTGTATGTACACAATACATAAAAATAAAGCGTGACTTCATCTTTTTTTTTAATTTTCTGTTGCATTTTAAATTTTCTCCAAATGAATACCGTAATCTAGTATTTATTCAACACACATTTGTAAAACTTATACTTTTGCAAATAGATCTTGTAAGCTTTATTAAAAATAAGAACGCGTCTTTTATGAAAAATAAAAAAAAAGATTTATTTTATTTGTGTACATGTATATTTAATTGCATCGAACATTTAATTGTAGAAAATTTCGTAGTATTGGATTAACGAAATGTTTATCGCTTTTTATTTGGTTTAGTGACTTCAGTAAACGAGTACCACGGCGAAGAGCTAAAACTGACAAAGATCTCGAGAAACGAAATGGGAGTTTATCTTTGTATTGCCATCAACGGTGTGCCACCGGCAGTCAGCAAACGTATTTCTATCAACGTTCATTGTGAGTAATAGTGATTATCCTGGTCGATAATTTACCAATTTCTTTTGAAACGAAGAGAAATACACTAGCCTTCTACGTCTACAAATCCTATTTGAGATTCTGTTTCACAGTTTCGCCGGTAATTCATGTACCTAATCAACTGGTAGGTGCACCTCTGGGTACGGATGTTGTCCTGGAATGTTTTGTCGAGGCTTCGCCCAAGTCGATTAATTATTGGGTCAAGGATAACGGTAATATCTCTCTGTTGGCTATTTAGCTTTGTAATTTGATGTGATTTTGCAAAAGCCTCGCCACGCAGGACAGTTTCATTTTCCGAGTTGCGCGTAAATCTCGTCGTCTCTTTTTTCGCCTTTTCTATCGCTTTCATCGCTTTTGGAAGGTATCCTTCTTGCTTATGTTCTGCAACTAACGCATACGCTGTTACGGACGAACAATTATAGGCGAAATTCACTGTAGTGGTACCAGTAGTTCTTTGTGAATATTTGTGAAACTAGGGTTTAACGGCGCAGCGGTGACATGTAAGGGGAAAACTTGACTTCTACAACATATCCAAAAATTATCTATATCAGTGAGGTCGTGGCCTTTGATCTAAATAATCACCTACAATAATTTTAAGCACGGAAGTATAACCACTTTGATTTGTTCCGGCTACATTTTATTACATACAAGCTAATGAATCTCATTGGAACATCAATAGACAAGTGTTATACTAGTAATTTTGTGCTTTGAAGGACATCGTTTCGGTGAACTTTTCGAAAAGCTATTTGTTTCGATTGCGATGATTCTGAAGTACGTTGCAAAGTTCAACATTTTAAACAACTTTTTTATGCGCAAAAATATTCCACTGCTCAGCATTAGTTTTCAAGCTGTATTGATTTGGCAATCCGGATGCCGCGCTATAAGGTGGCTGGCCAGTATTGTTTATATCAATATCAATAAGGAGATTCGCAGAGTCGGCCAGTCGCTTCAGAGCGCGGTCGCCCGGATTAATATTAATATCAATACTAACTCAACTCATCTTGAAAACTATGGCCGAGCAACGGGATATTTTTCCGTGTATCTCGGAAACTAAGGCCGATCGCCGGTTTTATGTATAGGAAAACGTTGTCCAGAATGTTAAGCTTTACAACTTATTTTAATATCATCGAAATCGGGCTTTTCGATAAGTTCACAAAACTAGAAATTTTTTAAAATTTTCTACGGTTTCTATACAAAATCACTACTGTTGTTTCTTTAGTAATACTCTAACAAATGAGGATCTTTTAATGAGAATCCATCACCGTGCATATAATGGAATGTAGTAAATAAAACAATATAGGAATGCGTGACGGCGAGTGATAAAGAGCAGTACTGTGTCGCGGCGCGAGACTTCTTTCTAATAATGACAATAGGTACATATTCTTTTTTTGTATATTTATTATTTTTAAAATCCAATCGATTTATTCGCCTTGTATTTTGATATTTTCATCAAATTTAATTATAATCATTTAGCATAATACTAAAATATTTTATCGCGCAATGGTAATATCTGTGCGATAAATTCTAATATTCTTTATATTGAATTTTGTAAAATTATCTATCTGTCACAACGAAGTAATTATTGTGAAACGATGAAACTGTAGAAAAGAAGATATGTTGTAGTAGTCGATTGTACGTCCGTAATAGCGTCGTATTAGTATTGCTTGCCACAAGCAATACTAATTGTGGCGATCGGGTATAATTATCCAATTGAAACCTGGCACTTATCTTTTATTGTAACATATATGCAGTACATAAAAATGAGAGTTGAGTAAGCTTGGGTAAAGCTCCGTGCACATTTGCATATGCGAGATCAAGAAATGTCTGTTTCAATCAAAAGTGGATATCATCAATGTATCGGGTTTGGGTTTGCATATATAGACAAATAAGTATAAATGTTACGTTTCGACCAGATCATTCTAGTAGACCGCTAATAACTAATATACAGACATATACGCTGTCACAGATGCACAATAATAGGCAGAATTCACTGTAGTGGTATCGGTAACTTTTTGCGATTATCCCGGAAACTATAGACGACCGACAGTTATATAAACAGGAAAAAGTTGTTCAAAATGTTGAGTTGTACAACATATTCAAAAATCGTCGGAATTAAGCGGAGCTCTTCTACAGTTTCACTTCGTGGCGCAAAACAAAATTAATATTTAACAAAGCCTCGTAATATGCAGTTGGACTTGTCGATGAATGTAAACGCTACATAGCTTTCATCTATGTATTTTACATCGATATATTTTATATAATATAGAACTCCATACCGATGTGTTCCATACCGATCGGTTTACACACCTTGGCGACGCATTTCAAATAGATACGCGACTTCTAAGGAGCTAAAAAGTACTTTATGTTAAAAACGAGAGACGGAATCAGAAATATGTTCGCAGTTGAAAATTACTTTTCTAGAGGAGAGTATCTTCGTTAATTAAAATTAAGGGTATTAACTAGCACGATTCAAATAAAGCGGTCAATAACATTTTATGATCTGCTTTTAGAACATAGAAAGAAACTTCCACGTAGGAGGAAACAGTGAACAAACGCGTTTTCTCTTTTCTTAAAAGTTCTATTATTTTCATGCAGAGTTGATAAAAAGTTACAGACAAACGTAAGAATGAATTACACTCGATCGTTCGCAAATATATTCTCCGAGTATTTGTAGCTCTGGCGGCAAATATGCTTTCGCTTCAGCGCAACTCCTATGGAGCAGTTCGTTCTAATGTATTCGTATGTAATTTTTACCCAACACAGAAAATCCAATATACCCTTTTATATATATATATACGCACACATGTGTGTGTGTGTCTGTGCGTGCGCGTATACGGGAACGTTTCAAACTGTAATAAAGAGACTCGTCGAAGACTAAGAAGTGATTTTCGCATACTTTTATACGTCGTTACGTATTCTTTCCGCTTGTTTGTAATATTCTCAAGTTACGCCATATACTACGCCATATCTATACAGATATACATACTACCTAAGTACGCATCTTATAACTATGGATAGAATACGTGGTACTTACTTAATTTATTAGTACTAATAGTACCAACGACTTATTTCCATTTCTCGGATTCATATTAATGCAGTAATTATTATTGCTTTTCAATTCCAAATTTGTAGAGTTCTGTTCGCACGTTCGCAGTGATTTTTCAAGTGAAAATATTTCTTATAGTACCTTTGTTATCATTTTTTATATGCAGTCCAATTGTGATGTCACTGTAAAAGTAGAAAAAGTGATTTCAGTAAGTTCGGTATAGCTTTTATCATGAATTAGAACACACGGTTAAAAATTCATATAGATTATCACTGGTATTCGTGTAGTCTTTTCTGATAATGATATATATCGCGTAGAAGGATAAAGATCCAACAATAATTCGGGGAATGCATAAGTAGACAAACTATAGTACATGATATCGCTTTGGTTGCGCGTGGCAACAATCTCCGTTGCGAAAGATTACAAGAATTATCCTATTCTTATTGTCTTATTTACATTTTATTGTTAAATATGGATTAATTACCTTATTGTATATAAGCATATATATATATATATATATATATATATATATATATATATATAATGAGTAAAAATCTGCAGGTTTCTGTCAATAATCATACAATATGATTATGATACGTTTATTATGAGTAATTATATGTATATTCTAAATAAAAATAATATAAAATTTGTCTGCATAGCGATGATAATATCGAGTCAACAACATGACGTGCAGATGATCGAAAAATCAAAGTTCGAGGTCCGGATGGTGTTAACAATTCGCAATTTACAAAAAGATAACGTGGGTACTTACAAGTGTGTAGCCAAAAATTCTCTTGGTGACGTCGAGAGCAGTATTCGATTGTATGGTAAGTATGACCTGGAATTACATATCAACTTCCGATCAATTTTATAAATAGCTGTAGTCGCATTAAAATTGTTTATTCCTGGTTTTTTTAAGATTAACATTCTGCTTTCATCATAAAAAAGTTTTTTAATAAAGTATTTTATTTATATGTATCGTGTTATTTTCTTATCGTTTTCTTTTTAGTCGTTGTTTCTTTGCATTTTTACATTTGCTTTTATTTACTTGTATTTCTTTGAACTATCGGTCTAAAATTTTTAACCTAACAAAATAAATTAATAAAAATGCGTTAATGTGCAGAACTGCCTCTTTTTGGAATTATGGCACTTGTAACTCCATCCTTTTTTGCGTGACTTTCGTATTCTCTTTGGTGATAGTTCTATCTCCGATAGATCAGCTACTGTATTACACATATATATAAAAGTAAATGCATTTTTATTATTGTCATTAGGCTTTTATATGTTATTGTTAAATATAGATTAATTACCTTATTGTACCTTATATATAATATATATATATATATGCTTACATACAATAAGGTAATATATATATATATATATATATATATATATATATATATATATATATATATATAATGAGTGAAAACCTTACATGGCAAGAAAAATTTAGAAGAAACGCCGAATCGAAAATTAACGACACGACGACGGTAATTGTGGTCATTGATACTGGGTAACGAGAAAAGATGAATGATTAGCTACATTTAAATAGCGTCGCAGTTAACAAGATCAGCTGAAAGAATCGTTAAGTATCAAGCAAAGTAGGGCTTAGTCGGTTGATAGTTGTTGCGCTCAATATCGAAAGTTTATCTCCGTTCTGATGTTATTTTACAGCGGATAACAGCAGTTTAGGCGGGTTAACGAATCTTTGCGGAATATCCGAGTGGAAATTGGAAATTGTTCTGGTTGTATATTAGATAAAAGACTGACCGCGGTGTGATAGAAATAAAAAAGTGTTTCGCACGTTTCAAACACGCTCGCGTTTACAGGCATCCTCACTTTGTCACGGATTTACCGCCTGACAGCATTCGGCTTCTTTCGGTCAATCCTTATCTTTTCGCATACGATCCTGAGGATTTCCCAATCGGGTCAAAGTCAGACTCAGGG
This sequence comes from Bombus haemorrhoidalis, assembly GCA_014825975.1. Lineage (NCBI taxonomy): Eukaryota > Metazoa > Arthropoda > Insecta > Hymenoptera > Apidae > Bombus > Bombus haemorrhoidalis. The sequence goes on from CM026174.1 coordinate 11,232,632, forward strand.
GAATCACGAGCAGCCCGTGCACTTTGGTTCACTTCGGTCGCACGCTCATGTTCTCCGTAAATCGTCACGAGAGCCTCTCGCTTTTTAGGAATCAATGTTGTTCCCTGACGCAGAGATTTACCTACTACTTTACTTATCACACAGCAGTGTGCACATTCTTCTTTCTCGTAAGAGCATCGCCGATTATTCATTGCTGCCATTCTTAATGCGCCAAAAATATTTTCTCTCCTCTCTCTTCCTACTCTAACAGAAAGTATCAACAGTCAAAATCGTTACCAACTTTTTGTACATAATAATTTTGCGAGTAATCTTTTATGTAAACTAATTCCTTACCTTCTGAAAGATACTAGCGATTTTACCATACAGGCTGCAAAAAGGAAGGCAAACGAGAAAACTATGATGTATGTCACGAAAAGTATGACTAGAACCTTGATTAGTCAAAGTTTGTTAAGAATTTCATCTAGTCGAAATATCTTCTTCTTCTTGCCAGCCCTTCCCAAAATTTTGGTTTTCTCTGTAATTAATCAACTACAAAAATGTTCTGTTTATCCACGATCACACTTTACATCGACCTTGTTCTTAATTTTTTCTCATGAAAATTATTGATTTCTTGTTAAAGTTTTTTTTTGTCGATGAAATAGGTAATCTCTAAATAATAATAATTCGATGTATCTTTATCATCACGTACAAAATCTGCGATGGAAAAATATTAACCAAGTTCAATACCTAATTCTTCAGTTATCGATCATGTTAAAAGAAAAATTTTCTGTAAGCTTTTTACGTGCATCAAATATTAGGAATATTAATAATAAAAATATCAAAGTCTTGTTATTGACTGTCGTAAATAACAGTAATATTTGAGTGATTTTTTTTATATGAGTATAAATGTAGAAGAAAAGGCATGGTATGTGTTGAAAGCATAAATTTATCATTCGAGGAAGGTTAAATCTTATTCCATCTATTCCTTCTAGACAATTTTTTATTGCATAAATTATTTTTAAAAATGTACCAGAATTTTTCATTCTAAGAATTTTAAGCTCTTATATTTGATAAAATTCAAAGGAAAGTAAAATTATTTTTTCCTTTCAACATTATCTTCTAAAAAAGTAACTAAAATGAAATGCCTTTTCTGGTATTTATTTCAGAAATTTCAGGGCCTACAAAAACTCAAACAGTTGCACGGCCATCTTTTTACGACGAAGAGGATGAGATTGTTTATGGTTCGGCAGAAATCGAGAAAATGGAGAACAAACCTCTATCCATAGACAATGCGATCAGTGGACACGTAGGATATCCATCGGTTGCAACTTCAGTGCCGACCGTAAGGATCGGTAAGAAGAGGCCAGCAATCAGCGCCAATTCTAACGCGAATCATCGTCGACGAGCCTCTGATCTCCTCATCATTCTAATGCTGATTATTGCTTGTGAGAGATATCAGTGAACAAACAGGCAGCTAAAGGTTTGGAAAATCTGCTGTTATTAGATATAGGTATATTGATATCGTAATAATGTAAGAAAGGATTGATGTACGATGCGCTTTAAATTAATTTGGTGCAGATCAAGCACATATTCACTTTCCTCAGTGACTTATTCTTACATTGTAATTTTAACGATAAGAGAGCAAAGATGAATTGATTTTGGCGAATTGGTGAAACGATGGAAGGATTTGGATCAAAATGAGGTAGTACGCGTTGCAATGTATAGGAACAGGATTTTGAAATTGGGAGATTGTGAATGAAAAAGTTTTCAAGAAATTAAATGAATTTATATTAAGATTGTGTCTTTGAAAGAAATGTCCTATAAAGGAAAGGAGATATCAGTAGTAGCATAAGTTTTATTCATCGAACAATTAATAATTTTGAATTTAATGCTCAAATTATAAAAAAATGTAGGTGAACTTGTAGAATCGTTTTGTCATCTCTGATTTTAATGATTTTTTAATATATTGTAAAGTTCAATATTTTGAAAATTTTTCCTTCTACATATAACCGTCGGTCTCGTTTAGTTTCCGAGATATTTATATTTATATTTATATTTATATTTATATTTATATTTATATTTATATTTATATTTATAGTTTCCTAACAAAAATCTGTAGATATTACTACGATGTATTTTTGCCTATAGTTATGCGTCAGCATTGGTTACCGGTCGCGTATCTTTTGTTTCCATACTAGAGTCGGGGGAGCTTGAAGGCCTTGTGCACGACTGCATATGTGAGGCTGCAAGAAATGTCTGTACAAATTCACTTAAAAATGAATATTATCAATTTTTTGAGTTTAGATTTTGATTTGGTTTAGTTTTTTTTTAATCCAGTTACTGGGAGATGGCCGACGCTTGCGTGAAATAATAACAAATTAATTATAATAGTAATAATCGAATGAATAATTGATACTATTTTATAAAATCAAACAATCTTTATTAGTTCACGCGAACCTATACGTAATACATTGACGATATTCACTTTTAATTGAGTTATAAGTTGCAACAAAACTTGCAGCATCGCATATGTATGTTGTACATGGGGCTTTTAACCTTACTAATCTTCGTTCATAAACAGAAGATATGCCGACCGGTGGCCGGCAACTTATGCATAGTTGCGATAAGCACACCATTATAGGTAGAAATACATTGTAGTGGTACCTGCAGTTGTTTGCGAATGTCTCGTAAACTATGTCAGATCGACGGTTATATATAGAGGAAAAAAAATGTTTAAAACGTTGATTTCTCTAAAATATTAAAAAATCATAAAAATTAGGTATGACGGAACACTTCTACAAATTCATCAAAATGTGTATATACATATATAATGTGCTTTATATCTCATGACATTTCTGTCATGAGGTTCATATTGTATAGTATCTTCTTTTACAGTAGACGTGTTTTGTGCGGGATAGCAGATAATTCTAGTAGCCACTTATTTGTTTGAAAACATCTTTTGTAATTAATTTTAGGAGCAATTTAATAGTTTCAGTGGTGTTAGAAAATCCTACAGATTTTGGGATATGAAACCACCATTAGACGTTTTATTCTAATTGATAACCGATAAATTATTTCTTAAATATGTCCATAATTGGACTACGTTTTTATATTTCTGTAATCAATAGTCATTTCTATGTAAGTAAACTTTAATATAAAATGATACGTTTCGTATCCTAAAATTGAAACGATTAGTTTCCTTTATTCTATTCTTTTTTTGAAATTAAATGTTCTATCCATACAAATTCGAACAAATAAGTCTAAGTATCCCAAAGTGCTGCAAAATGAAGACTGTTATTCAAAAAATGACGCTTTGATACGTGCAGATGTGTGAAATCCGTGATTTACATTTTAGAGAAAAATCTAAAAAATTTTTTTGTTTTCTGTACTTGAAAATTTCTGAAAATATATCTCCTATAAAGGGAGATTCGTGAGATTGAGAAAAGATATTTCTGATTATAAAATGGTATATCGCTTAGCTTTTACGTGACTAGTAATCTACGAACGGACCACGAAACTTGTATTTTTACGCGAGTGGTATAATGTGTTCTATGCTATAAACATGGGCTTGCATTCTGCTTTTTAAGATCGCCATCGTTCGTACGTTTCTTAATGTGAGTAAAGAATGAAATTAAAGTAGCTACACCCTAAATTTTAGACAGTCCGAGATAAATGCAAATGTGGACAATCTAACTCAAAGCATATAAGTATGTTTCACATATGTATATATGTATTACATAGGTAAGTAACAGATAAAACGAGACACGTGATTTGCGAGCGTATAATGAAACGAGATGTTAAAGCTTTAGTTTGAGTGAAAACAAGATGGATAAAATATTTATACTAACAAGATCATTCATACAGATATATGCGAATATGTTGTTTGCATCGATCTGATTATTCGTATCGATATGTATCCTGTTTCGTTTACTCATTGAGAAAAAAGTGAGACTTTAAGTCTTTTATAAGGTCTGCCATAGGGAATGCTACACATAAATACACGATACGATTGCATCGCGAATGTTCAATAAAACTATTGGATATATAAAAGTTATATCTTCGTTTCATACCTACACGAAAAATTTCATAAAAATTTATTTTTCTGGAATATTTTTAGTTCGTAGAACTTGATATCTTTAATAAGTTTAAAATTTCTTTCCTACAAATTTCTGTTCCTTTATCAAATTAATACACAAAAGTCGTGTAAAAGTTTAGTTTTCAAACTACTTAGTTTTCTAGAAATTCATCTGATCTAAATTCAATACACTTTGTGAAAATCTTGATACTTTAACAACTTTAATCGTGAGTAATTTAAAGATTTATCGTGATCACGATTATAAATCCTTGTCATTCTACGCTCTGATTAAATTTATACGATAATAATGACTAATCTAAAAACTCTGAAAAGGCACGGTACTGTTAATTTTGAAGATGATAATAAGCCAGGAAAGTAGAAAGGTTTGAAACGATGATGTAAGAATAAGAAACTTAAGAGGAAACAAAACAAGGAAGGGTAGAAGAAGATAAAACCTACAATCCTGGCACATATAGACACGCATATACATATGATACACATACGTTGTATTCGCAAAACAAACTGCCAGGTGTGTACTTCTTATGTCAGTTTCAACGGCAATAAATTCGCGTGAAATGCATGTATATGCGCTTGTACACGTATCTATATATCATATACACGCAAGCTCGCACGTGTACATGTGTTTGCATATTGACACGTCAGGGTAACTAAGTTATCTGTATATGTAAGTAGACCTCGTAAGCGGTAAGTATTAATAGAATGTATCGCGTTTTTAATCACTGTCGGCGACAGCATTTTATGCGTTGAGCATCAAACATCTTGGCCAAGCCGGATGCTTTAACGGACGGATTCCTTCGGTCGGACCAAGTGATTTTAGGCATCGCATATATACGTGTATCTATATGTACACACACTCGCTCACGAACGACAGATCGAACCTTGATTAGATACGTGCGATCTGTTGATTTACCTACGTCAATTTAACGTTATTATATCTTTATTTAGAAATAAACTTATACATCTTTTCGGAATATGTTACACTGGATAATTAATTTGGGTAGTGCAGCATTTATGTGAATAGTTACAATTAGCTAGTGTTGTTGTACATTTGTCTTCCCACGTAATCGCCTTTGATAAAAATCAAAATATTTATTTTTTCGTAACCAATTGATTTTTCCATCAATACTTACAATAATCTTTTATTTTCTTCTTTTCTTTTATTTTTCGAATTAAAGTTGAGCTCTTTCATATGCCATAAACTCTGTAAATGTATTAATCGCGAGTCAATAGAACTGGTTCGAAACCAGTTCGCTGTTTTAATCGTATCGCAAACTTTCATATCGAAAAGATGAATGAGAAGGTATGAGTATGTGCAAGTTAAAATGAAAATTTTCATTTGCGTTGCCTCGATTCGTTTGGAAACGAAGGTTTTCTGAACTTTGTTATCTAAAATATAACGTAGATCCATTTACAAAATAATACCTTTGAACAATAATTTCTCTCTTTCTAACAATGCATATATGCTTTTGCATATTTCTAATAAAAAAGTTCGCAGACGACAACTTATTGTTAATCCTTTTCTATATTCATACAGATCGCACGATCCCTCATCGAGGATCCCGTTTGTTCGTTCATTCCTTCTAAACTCTAGATGAAGACATAGCGAGTGTGTTGTGTTTTCTGTAAATGTGCGAATCCTGCTTTTTCTGAAATATTTTGATTGAATAGAAACAGGCAGCAACGGTAAATGAGCGTGAAAAGGAAAGATAGTCGTGATATTTTTGTACATATTTTCGACCGTTGATAGTGTTCTCTTTTGTGTTTCCTCTCGTTAATTGTTATTTATCGACGCGGGGAGTTCGGTTTAATCTTTTCGTATCAGCAGGATGAAGAATGAGAGTAGGAAGGAAGAGAACTTGTACAGTTAGCTGAAAATCGTGTAATCGAGAACTAAAGCGTGACAAGTTTAACGTCTGATTATGACTTCGCGTCATCGGGCGCTTCTGACACGACAGTTACTAAATAGATGAATGTCCTCTACATTTTTCGGTTCTTGAACCTCGAGAACGACTAAATTAGCGACTGCTGCTATCATTTCCTCGTCGAGAGGCTGCGTAGGTACTTCTCTACTGTTCTATTTCTATCGCTAGAATGATTTATTTTTTTACAACGTTTAAGCCTTTTTTTCTTTTAAAGGTAACATCTTGAAGATTTAAGGAGGTTCGTAAACCCTCAAATCAAATGGTTCATGGCTAACATCGAAACGTTACCAGGGATTAGAAGTAGGTTAATAACACTTTTGCACAACAATTTGAACATGATTGAAAAGATGCAATGGTACACGCTTTGCTTCCTAATATTATAATATGCATATGTACTTGCATGATATCGCGCTAAAAAATTTTCCTTTTTTAACATTTAGCAGCTAGAATGATAACTATGGGGTGAGACTGAGAAACTCAGAAATTATTAATACCTTAATTGACTCTTTTTTCGTGTTACAAGTATTATGTGTCATACATTGTTTAATTTCTTTATGTTATTTTATAAAAAGTGATAATTTGTCGTTTGTTTATTTGTTGTTGTTGTAGTTATAAATGTCATTTCTAAGATGAATGTTATATTAAATTATAAATAAATATATTACTAAACTGTTACTTCTTGAAGTTGAAGATAAATAAAATGAATTGTCGTATAAAGGAGAAAATGATAGTACACAAAAAGGATTTCACAATCAGTATCATGATATCGTTAAAGACGACTTTCAACTTACTGAGCTACCAAATGAGACTAAAAATTTACATGATAATCCCTTTTGATTCCTTAAACGCTATTTTTTCGTAATTTACTTATTATTCTATGTTGCTCTGACTTCTGTTATTTATAAATCATTTAATAATTGATTTGTTTTATAATTTATATCGTTACAATATTGCGTTTTGAAAAAATAATGACACGATTTGTAATATTGAATTGTTCTCGTTAACACGCACCATATTTATCGGATTTATGACTAATACAACTCGAAAGTAGGCAAAATATTTTAACATTTTCTTTGTTTTCAATGTTAATCAAACATATTTTTCATTACTCATTGTTCATTGTTCTTCCGTAATAGTGGTATAATATCACGCATATAAATTTTACAATTGAATGATTTAAAATAAACTGATTCAAAATTGTTAACCGGTACTGTATTTCTAAAAAATCTACCTAGATATATCTTCTAAATATTATCATTTCTAAACTATTCTATGTTAACGTAACATCAATGGGAAGTTTCTTATCCTATGTTCCTCAAGAATTCCTCAAGTTTATGAGTTCAGCCATCAAGAAAGCTAACGTGGTGCGGCGTGTCAACTAAAAGAAAGAGAAAGAATTCGGTCATCGCAAGGAATTATATGGGCGGAATCCGGCTTTAAGGACTACGCGAAGAAGATCTTAGTTCCTTCATAAATAAACACAACTGTCCGAACAGCTGGCGCGGACGTAATTCATCGCGAATTAATTTAAGGGCCGGCCCCTTCTTCTTTACCCCGGTTTTCGTGCCGCTATTCCTTATGTCTTTCCTTCTCCTCCGCCACTGGTACTTTCATTAAAGGTCTGCCGGCACCATTTGGTGGCTCACTTTATGCTGATTTTATTTCCTTTCTTTCGAGAACTCGAGATCCACGGTAATTGTGCGGTATTATTACCCCCGCACCGGCATAATGGCCTTGTGAAATATGGCCCATCGAACCAGCCTGTACACCATTGCACGTCGTCAACAGGATATCACAGCCCGCTGAAAATCATCGAGGTTGATCCCAATAGTACTAGAGGATTCTATCTTCTCAATTACTTTCGTTCGATTAACAATTTATTTTCTTCCGCCTTTGTCCAAGGATGTTCGTGGTTATCCTAATGCAAACCTTTTCTTTCCAAAGCGGGTTTCGTAGATTTTCAGACAGGTAGGTTGATGGTCTTTAAAGCTCTATGAAATTTACCTCAAGTTGTTCAAGTCAACTCACTTAACATATACTGAAGACGGTGCACGGTGCGGCGCTCTGCTTTGTCATCTAGAAATTTGCTTTGGACTTTAGACTTGTGTTAAGTATATGAAATAGTTGAGGTTTGTTTTTGCGAAAAATCAGAATTTCCGGTTACTTTCGTTAAAAACTAATAGTCAATCGAGCGAAATGAAGTTTGGTTTCTATTCGATAGATTTAGTGAATCGAACGTAATAGCGTGAAAAAGAAATTCATGAAATTTCGCTTTTTAAGTTTTCTGACATTAAAAGCTTAAGGCGAAAGCTTGTACATCAGTACGAAATAATTGTGAATATTTCTTAGTAAATGTATATTGTGAAAAAAATTTCTTTTCATTCGAAACTCAAAATTAACATAAAGCTCGTAGTATTTCAAAGCTCGACGTTATGATCACGTTTCTTTAAACGATTTTTTGTTATCGAGGACAATATTTTTAGGTAGAGTTTTTAAATACAGTCTCTGTACTCGCTTAGAGTGAATGATTTGTTTGTCACTTAATTTAAGAAAACTTACATTTTACACGTTGCTTTCAAATATCGTCTATCTTCGTTTTTATTATAATTAAAATAAAAGTCGAATAAATTCAAACGTGGAGTTATGTACAAAATAAGGTACAAACCTTTTATACCTAATAAATGTTATAATTAAAAAGTACGTGAAAGAGCAACTGTTTGATCATTTCTTGAGATTTCTGCGTAGAATTTCAATTATTTATTTACTTAAACCAATTTCTCAACATTTACTTAATAGTGTGTTTTTAAGAGCTTCTCAATGTTGTCAAATTCAATCTCTACCTCTCCGATATTTCCTAATTGTAAATAACTTCAAAATAGTTTACGGAATTTCAATACGATGTTAACCAAGATAAATGCCTATTGTCGATCAGGGAGACAATTACAATACGTTCTTCACCCTTACCGTCCTAGGACAATAATCTTGAATGGAATTTTCGTAACTTGCCACTTTGGTTGGCATGTCGTTAGCGCCTGTCGACCAATGATTCGAATAAGGCAAAAAAATCAAATCAACAATACTGCTATTTAGGTATTGAAATTAGGACTGTCACTTTCAACGTTCATCTATACTTTCTTCTGTTTATATACACACACATAGTTAAAGCGTAAGATGCACAGTGGACGTATGCACTAATCAAATTTTCTCGAACAATGAATATGCTCGATAATTCATCAACGAATATACACAATGCATTACATTTTCTAACAACATGTTACAATTAATTAAAATAAAGTGATACTTCGATCATATTACTAAGAAAATTATTAAAAAGTTATTTGTTCTTAAAACGTGTAATTATCGTATTATGATACGTATGTATCTGTAAAAAATATTCGCTTTTATCATGGTGTTGCATTTTTTATCATGATACAGTGCGTTAAAAGCGAGTATAACCATCCTATCTATATGTAAAACATGTGTTTTCTCATGTGTTTCCCTGCTACATGCAAATGATAAATGCATACGTTAACCAATGAGCGTACACTTTAACTATACTCACGCTTTAACTCCAACATATCTTCCTAAACATATCTTTCCTTCAACAATTACAGACGTAGAAGGTTTATTTTTCTGTAATTATAAGCGTCTACAAAGAAAGATCGAACGTATGTAAGTATTTATTTTTAAGAATGTCTCGTAGCATATCGAAGCAACACTTGTATGTACCTCTAGATGATCATCGAGTGATTCTCATGTCTGATCATTCACGCTCTGTCTCTGCTTTTGAATTCTCTTGTAAAAGAAGACAATATTCACGCGTAAGTGAATTTTACATGATTAAACTAAAAGTAAAACGATAATAAGGAATTTTGTAAAGAAACAGAAAAGGGCAAAGAATAAGTTTATGTTGCACATGTGAGGAATAATTTGTATTATATAATATTCTACTTAGATGAATGTACATATAATTTATAGAAATCGTTGTAGTTCTGCAGTTTGCATGCGAACAACACGAGCAACAGAATGTATATTATAGACAAAACTAATACGAACAATCAGAGGATCCAGTATCCGAGTTTCTTCGTCGATAAAAACTAACCGACATCGATTACCCAGTAGCCTCTGTTCAATCGAGTTTTATTCTTTAATCGAATTTCACTTTTATTCAAACTATTAGTTTTACTGTTTGTAAGTCTAAGAAGTCTAAGAAGTTTGAGAGTCTAAGGGTCTAAGAAGAGACCAAGAAGTTTAAGTGGTTCTAGTATTCGTCAAGAAAAATAAAAAATGTTTAATCAACACGGGTTCTAGAATCGGTACTTTTAATGCAAAATATAATTTGTATGTACCTTCGCGCGAAAGTTCTTTATCAGCTTGATTTATTCGTATATGCAAAATAATGTAAATTACAACAATGAAAAAATAATAATAATAATAATTTAAATTCATAATACATGCATCGAATCAATGAAATTTTTTACTATTAGCGACTTCAAAGACTTACAAACCTAAAAGAATATAAGGAAATTTGTTTTCCAATGACATCGACAAGTATTATAAGTTAAAAAAACGTTGATAACCATGGCGATAAATCTTACGAAATTTAACATAGTAACTTATCCGACTCTCTGATTACATACCAGGAGAAAACATTTTCGTATGATATATAGTGGAATAATGATAATAATAATAATAATAATACCTGTAACATATACATACGCACAAGTACACGAGCCGGATCTTTGAATCGTCTTTGGCATCTGTAACGTTTAATCCGTGTCAAGGCGATTTAACCGAGGATTATTTGTACATCATCGTTAACTCTGGATGATTTCTGAAAGCTGACGCTTTAAAACGTTTTTCCGATTGTAACACTAGACAATACAAACGAAAGAATTGGTCTCTGATTGAGGTAAATGCGATAAAAGTTGTACAGTTAGGTTTCCTAAGAATCTGTCATGTCTATGTACATTATCGCAGTCAATTGATTATTTTTTATATTGATTATTATTTTCTCCATTCCTTCGAAATATTTTATTGATCAGTTATTGGATTATCTATAGGCACGACAGCGAAATCGTACTTACGCATATTACAGAGGACTATACAGCTAATTTCAACAGGCCCTGTTGGCTGCCGCGGGATTTGTCCTTATTTTTTTTACATAAGGAAAACTCTTCACGAAGAAGAAAGAAAGAAAGAGAGAGAGAAAGAGAGAAGTTATTTTATGACCACAAAGTCTGAAGCGAATTTTTGCGCGACTAGAGTTGTGCAATAACTTGTATAAGTGTCTCGTTGGTTAATACTAACCTTACCAGGCCCGGTCAAATGACCGGCTTCAAAATTTAATTAAAAAGTGTACATTCATTGTTACTTCTTTTGTTCGTCTAACTTTATGTAAATTCCTATATTAGCTGATTCATCAATTTTTCAATTTTTGTTAATATAAGAATTTACATAAAGTTGGATGAAAGAAAGAAATAACAATGAATATACAATTTTAAATTAAATGTTGAAACCGGTCATTTGACCGGCCTTGGTAAGATTAGTGTTAAACATAGGTTTCTGTTTCTTCTCCCTGTTTAATTTTTCTTATTTTTCTTTGGTTGTTATTTCGAAACTTGTTGCTAAAAGAAAAGAGAATATTTGATGCGACGCGACGAACGTTGCAAATTCATGGCTTCCATGTATTAACATTTTTCTATATAACGAATATGACGATAAGTGCAGCGAACGAACGTATTTAAGGAAGGAAATAAAGTTAATGTAAATCATCGATAGGAAAAACATCTTCAGTGTTCAAACAGTCGTGATATTGAAGAGTTTTCTTCCCGATGAATATAGTTATGTACACTTCCCAGTGAAAGAGATACTTAAATATTGTCCAAGTTCTTTCCTCCAGTTTGTCTCAGTTTCTTTTTCAACAAAATGCATAATTTTATATACATATGTAAGTACACGCGAAGCAAATGAGGGTATGTATTTACTTTTCTTTGTTTCGTGTTCCGCTTGTGAAATGGGATACAATGAAATTACGTATGTAATGATTAAGTTGCACGGATGGCGAATGTTGCAGGGATCGTAAACAAAATTTTTGTCGGTAAAGAAAAAGAAATTGATAGGATTTCGATAATCCGGGCAATATAGTAATTAAATTATGGTATGAGACGAAGCAATTGATAATATGTTAGGACTAGATAATTTGTTAGGACTGTTGAAATTACAAGTATTTTGCTATCCGTTGACTGAGAATGAACGTAATATTCGGATGTGTATCCATTTGTACTCGATATCTGTTTATCGAACATAACAATTAAGTCAATTGCAATTTTCATAGGATATGATAATGAAGATTCAATTACGTTATATTGTAACATATTTCGTGAATAATGTTCAATTAATGACATTTGTTAAGTATAATGACCGTATAATTATAACTGATCCTTTAATTTGTCAGCGAAAGAAGAAAACGAGAGATACATAATTGGTTGTATAAATGAAACAACCAACCAGGTTTCCTATTAGTTTGACAATGCAATGTATGTATATTAGGTGTGTACGGTAATTTTATATACCTACTCGTGTCGTAATGGCCGACTTCTCTCCAGGAAGTTGGCAAAAATTATCGACGAATGCAGAACTTTGTATAAAAGATGAAGAATGATGCAACGGAATCCTGTAAATATTTGTGAATACATATATTGTAGTCAGTATCAGGAAGAAATAAAAATAGAGACGTACTTCGTATGTCCCATATGAAGCTGTACGATATAGATTATTTCGTCGCCTCTTTCCTTTTGTTTTTGCTGTATTCACTTAATTAGGTTACAATTACGTTACGACTGCTAGTCGTAATTTTACTTTTTACATTTTACTATTTTATATTTGATTTTTTTCAAAATGTCATTAATTTCAGTAACTATCGATACTCATCGTAATTTGAATTTAGTTCCATGATATTGAATGTAAGGGAAAGAAGGATAATAGAAGGTGATCAATTTTTCCGCAACTCAGGCACCAAAAATATTTATAGGACATCATTTTAGGGTTCCAAGGAATTATAAAAGCACAATCTTTTACCGGTAATATGATGGGAAAATTGTAAAAAAGCAGTTGAAGTATGACGTGAACAGAGCAAAAAATTGGTAATTGTTAACTTTGATTATAATTTTCTAACAAATGGATGAAATTAAAAAATTTAAATGCTATTTTGTAGATAAAAGGTGATCTTTATATCGTACGTTGAAAATAATTGGCAATAATATCTTTCAACATTACATTTATTTGGAGGAATATGTTCGTAATTTTACTATGATTTACCTAGTAAAGGAAACTGTAATGTATTAACTCTTTTCGGTTGTAATTGCTTAAGATATAGGCCTCTCGTAGCACTAAATAATATTTTGTCAAAATAGATAATATAGAATATTAGTAATAGAAAAGAATAGTAGCAGAAACGTAAATAGGATAGTAATAAAACTAAGAATAACAGAAATTCACTAAACAAAACTGAAACATGCAGAAAATCCAATTTTTCCATTTCGAGATACTATTTCTTCCTGCCTAATTCACAAGATAAATACGTGTGCCTTTTGCATTGTGACAATATTTAATGTCAATTAAATTGTTTATTTTGTTTATCTATTTATTTTATGTTACACATCCGGTTAGGATATCTGTGATTATAAAAAATTGCGAAATTGTAGAAAAGTTACATCCTTTCCGATTCAGACTTTTGAATATATTGTAAACTTAACATTTTGAACAATCTTTTCCTTTTGGTACATGTAACTGATATGAATCCGTCGGCCATAGCCTTCGAGATGTTTGCAACAAACTATGGATACCACTACAGTGAATTCTATCTATAATTGTGGCAGCATTTGTAACAGCTTCTGTTTACGTATACAAACGAAAGTAGGGTGAGGTTGGATAAAGCTTTGTACACAACAGAAAATGCGAGATTGTAATAAATATCTGTTATAATACAATTAAAAATGAATATCATCAACGATAGTATTGGGAATTAAGTCTTTTCAATCCAGCGAGAGGCGACCAATGCTTGTATGAAACAATAACAATTCTCCTATTTCATGAAATAACATTAATTATTCAGCTGCCTAGCATTTTTCTAATTAATCTGTTACTATTTTACGAGAGCACTGACAGCCGTCTCGCGGATTAAAAAATCTAATTGAAACCCAAAACCAATACATTGATGATATTCATTTTTAATTGAGTTATAATAGGCATTCTTACAGCCTCGCATATGCAATTATGTACGGAGCTTTAAGCACGTACAACCCTCATTGTTGTCGTACATACCATAAACAAAAAATAGATAATCGGCAACCAATACTAACGTGTGTGCTATCACAAACACACAACTAGAGGCAAAATTCATTGTAATGAATTGTAGAAACCACGACCGACCGAATGTTACATGTATAGGAAACAGTTGTTCAAAATGTTGATTTCCATAAAATATCCAAAAATCATTAAAGCTAGAGAAGAAGTAACTTCTCTATAGTTTCATCTAAAAAACTGACGTGTAATTTAAATCTATTCCTTTAAAACAGAAAGGAATTTCTGTGCTGTATTTTACCAATTTGTTAATATCAGTATTAGACTAATGAGATATAACCGGACACCGAGAGAATGTCTGATGCCTTTTCATCGATGGTGAGTAAGGAATAACTGAGAATGTATTTGGAAATTTCAGATGTGTAATAGTAATTTTATTCTTTTAGCTTTTGCTTACATATATATGTAAACATTAAGTGTATGTCAATGAGGTGTGAGATTGGTGAACGGCAGAGAATAGAACAAGTAAAAATAAAACGGAAAAATAGAATCGTAGCAGCTGATCAGGTTTATTCATATGTATCAGAAATGAAGCGAAACGAAATCAAATGGAAGAAAATATGCGTAAGGTATGTATCAATTTTATATCCCATATTATATTTATTCCACAGAGATATTTATCGAGGAAAGGAACGTACTTCTTGAAGTAACAGAGAAAAAAGATAGATATCGTTTTCATTTGAATTTAATGAAATATTTTTATACGTGTTTTCTGGGTTTTACATTCTGTTTGATATGCGTCTGCCGATAGATCGATATAGTCCAGCAATTTGATATCGGATACACATGTGAAATACGTGCTCGTAAAGCAAAGCAAGATAAGCAACACGAATCTTTGGAGGTGAAGAAAATTCCGTTGACGTTCACAAAAAGCGGAAACTAAACTCTGCGGATACAAATACTATCACGGAAGTGACACTTTTAAATAAAACGAAACGAAATTAATTCTCTGCCAATGTTATTCTCCTTTATAACCTGAAGCGATTTCAATTGAAGCAATCTATTGATCGAGAACAAATTTCAACATGAAACATCCTGAATATTTCCACGAATGTTTTACATTGGTATAATACATTGTATTCGAAACCAAAATGAAATTTTTAATGTGAAAGAGTTATTTGTTTCTTAGATTGATAGAAAATTTCTTAAGTGTGTTTCTTTTTTTTTAATCTACTAATAAATTAAACTACTGAATAAATTAAATATGGCAAAACTCCGATTTTAATAATTTTCGAATACGTTGTAAAGCTTAATATTTTGATCGACTTTTTTCTGTGTATATAACTGGCGATCGAAATTAGTTTCCGAGATATTTGCAAAAAACTGTCAGTGCCATTATAATGAATTCTGCTTACAACTGTGCGTTGCACAGCTCCGTGGCAGCGTATGCGTCAGTTTGATAGTCGGCGGAATTACAGTGGCGACATACGCTACCACGGACGTACAATTATGGGCAGAATTCACTGGAGTAATACAGACCGTATTTTGTGGCTATCTCGGAAACTAAAGCCGATCGCCAGTCACATGTCTAAGGAAAAAAAGTTGTTCAATAATGTTGATTTTTATAACATAATTCAAAATCGACGAAATTTGAGAAAAGGTAGCTTTTCTGCAATTTCATCTTTGAACATTTTACTTATTTGCTTCTTCTAAACTTGGAAATTATTGGATCTTCGAATCTCCTTCGTGTTCTTCGTGTAAATAAAACATTAGAAATCAAGAGAACTTCACATTCCAAAAAGCCCTGTCAACAATTCCATTGACTTTTAAAGATGTTTGTAGGGATAGATGTTTATAGATTAATTTCAAGAACTAAAGAAACCATAGATTTAAACTAGAAATTAATTAATATAAAAATAAACAGAAATGCACTGTATTTGACATCCACATTTTTACAATCATACGACCTATTGTCACATGGCTAGAGGAGAGACATAGCTATTTATTCGAGAAAAGTAAATTTTTTTAGAAAATCGGTTTGAGATAAAATGTTTCGGGTACTAGAAGAAAGGAAAAGCAAATAAAAGGAAAATCAAAGTTCGGGTGTAAAATCAAAATACAACAGTGAAGCAAGGAAACTGTGATTATGCAATTGAAACGATATGTTCCGATATGCATGAAATTGATTCCAGAGAAGAGGTTCAAACAAAAATATCCGCAGTTCGATACGCATAGATACTGCAAAATTCAGAAATTGAATGTTATTTAGGCCTATTGAGAAATTTTATCTGGAGCAGAGGAAGAACATCCGGTTACGCATTATGCATGAAATGGAAAGGCGTAAGGAGGTCCCACGACGTGGAAGGAAAAATTCGTTCAATATTATTTTAAACTTCTCCGAAACACAGCCGAAGGATATGCCGGGTCTTTCACGCACGTGCAACGTGGCATAACAGTCAAACACTTGGCACCAGCCGGCACCGGGTATGTGACATGAATATTTGTTTCTAATAAAATATGCCGAGTCGGCGGGCGCGTCCATTTGACGTTTCGTCGTGCTTACGTTAAAACTATTAGGCAACTACAGAGGAAGAAGAAGGAGAAGAGAGAGAAGATTAAAAAAAAAAAAATTTTATCTCATTATGGATTTTTTTTCGTCACTTATTTTACAATTTATATGGTGAAATTTGAAAATTCTGTTGCTTCCTATTAGTCTCTTCATGGAGTAGGATGTGTATGATATTGACTCATATATTTTCTTGAAAACTAAAATTCTGTTCATTGGCAGTGTTGCATACTTTTGGGAGCAATGAACTTCGAAATCTGTTCACTCAGAAGGCGGAAACACATTAAATTTTTGTTAATAAAGCTTATAGCACAAATGACGAGGAAAGGCTATTTTTCAATTAGGATATTTAAATTCAAAGAGGAATTAATAAACAGCATAGGTAGTTTTTCGAATTTTTAGTTTGTTTCATATTCGATGAAAACGTGATACAAATTTGGTATTTTACACAAAATTTTATTTTACACAAAATGGTATTTTTATACAAAAAGTAATTTAATAAGATGTCATGTAACGGTACTGAAGGGAAACCCGCTTTATTTTTTGAAAAATACACAACGCTTCGCCTCAGTTTAGATATCGTTTCACCAGAAGAAGATGCGTACGGAAAAGTGGCGACTATCAACACGTGCAATAATGTGCAATAACGTGCATATTATTACTTATGCAAATCTCAGGGAGTTAGTCAAAAAACTCTAATTGTTTATTATTCCATTACCTAGGTTCAAAGCAATTCAAGCGAATTCTGAAGACACAAGTTGGAATTCAATTAGTGGTCGAATTAAATTATATTACTTAACGGAACGGTTTAACATTATTCATAGACAAATTGTTCTAGGCGAAATATTTTACTTAGTCTTAATGAGAATTTAATCTCCATGAGAATTTATGAACTCCAATTTTTAATTTTTCACTATTTAAATACATGCATCTAAAAATATGGAAATAGGAAATAATAATTTTATCTGAATAAATGAGACCAAGAGCTATTGAAAATTATTACTATCGTGCTTATTTGAATAATCAGCGTCCAATTATACATTTACGAGAAATTAATATTTGATAATCAGAGCATAATTATTAGTTTATAGTCGTTATTTTATCGCTGATCCTTCCATAATATTTGCAATGTCAGGAGTCAAACGAGTTGTTCATCAGAGAAATGGAATACTTCGGCAAACAGCTACTTTTATTTTTCAAAAAATTACATTAACTGTATTATTGAAACTAATACCGACATTATAATCCATCAAAAGAGTTTGATAGCATTGAAATTGATTTATTAACAATACGAAAGAGCATTCAAAACAAAAGTTCGTTATTCTAGTACTTATCGCTATTACAATTTTACTATTATATTTCTTTAACTGTTTCATATCAATCTTTTTAACTTTCTACTTACCTGTGATGAAATTTCAAAATTTAAATTATTACTTGAAAGAAAATTGTTTAAATACATTTTATTACATATTATGTATTAGTTAATCCATTTGATAATTAATACAAATTTAACGCGAATGAAACGTGTAGATTTTTGGTAGACGTAGAAAATTATCATTTTCGGCATATAATTTGGGATAAATACCAGAAGAATTCTCATTTGGAAATTCAATCTCATTTACTCTGAATTCCACCTCCGATGTAAAATCGGTTTGTTCGTGTGTTGGTCGAACAGCAGATACGCAAATGCCTTGTTCTTGTTCCAACTTTGATTAATCTGTCAAAAAGTCACATCTATTTCAAAGATATTCCGACGATAATTTGAAAGGAGATTGACTGTGCAGGCTCATTACTAATTCACATCCTTCAGGCAAATTTGATAAGAAGAAGAGTGTTTTATTAAAGGAGTACGATAATCTTATCCTCCCACTAACTATTATTACAACAGTTTCAAGTACAATTATCTTGATTATTTTTATCCGCAATTAAATTGCTACTTTAAGATTTCTCTTTCATAACTAAATATATACAACTATTATAATTGTTAAAACTAATTAAATAATTACACAATTTCTACTTAAAATTTGATGAATTCATTATCTAGTTTATGAATATTTGTATGTATTTACACATTATAATAGTACGAATTTGTCATATTTTATGTTATATTTAATATGTTAGTTTAGCTAGCAAGTAATATACAAATCAGGACATTTAACAAAAGTGGACTTGTCACTTTTTCTTGCGATAATCATATACCTGGTTTATATCATCTATGTTATATAATAAACCGGAAAACGAGTTGATCGTTTCACAATTATTCGTTGCTCCTTGTACAAATGAAATAGTAAAAGATCGGAATGGAGTCTAAGAAAAACTGTAGTATATGGACGACCGACATATACTACGACATTTTAAACTGTACCAAATTAATCAGTAATACACATAGAATATGTAGAATAAGGATACGTATTATCCTCTTGTTTAACGAATAAATGTGTATTTCCTTTTCCATGTTGAACTGGTCACAGATGAGCGAAATTGACGGACGGTAAATGACAGACACAAAGGACTGTTGTTCATTTTGTATTATTCGCTCCTCGTTTGACACCTAGGAAAGTTCTTTTCCATTTCTGAATTTGATTAACTCTGCGGACCGCAGGACGCGACTATAATTATCAAACGAATATTTCATGTAAAAAGGAACTTATCCGACGTTCGGTTATGTAATGCAAGTGAACGTGGCTCTTCATGATAAAAAATAAAATCAGCGTTTCACCGATAAACGATGAATTTATAGATGTTTGAATGAATCTATAATTTATAGACGTTTGAAATATCAAGAAATAATTCTAGTGATAATTTTGTTTATTTTAATTGCAGATTAGATTAAAATAAAATAGAATTAAAATTAATTATACAAATCATTGTACACATACGTATCGATGATATTAGGTTAGATATATAGAATTTAATGTATATACAAGAAAAGGCAAGATTTCATATGAATATTTCATACATAGCATACATGGAATTTATTCTTTTATATATATTCTTATTATTCTTGAAGTATAAGTATCTTTTAGAATACAAGAAATATCGCATAAATATTATCCTCATTTTTAAACAAAAATTATGTTGTGAAAGTATTATTAGGACATAAACATATATACGTATACAATTCGATGGAAATAGTACTTTATAAGCGTAACTCCATAAATTGGAAAAACTTGAGTAAGGTTATACGCTTATATACAAAAATATTCAGTGATCCTTGAAAGTGAAACATATTATGTTTGTCTAGATTAGGAACCGGAAATTAATATCCGGAACAATAGATAATTCATAAGAATTCAATCTACTATTTGGTGAACTTATGTTACGTCCCCGTCGCTTTGTATGATTTTTAGATATGCGTAGAAATCGATATTTTGAGTAACTCTTCTCTATACATATAACCGGCGGTCTCGTTTAGTTCTCGAGATATTTGCAGGAAACTGTGACAGAATATGCGTCGGTATTGTTTGTTGGCCATCCCACGGCGGCCATGATATATGTTTATAGTTTATATAAAGATTAGAATTTGATTTAGATTAAGTCTAGGTGTCGTTTAGGCTCGGTGCACACGAGCGACATTTTATCATATCTCGCCGTTGCCTTGCCGCTGAAATAATAGAGAAACAATGTTTCTTTGTCTCACAAAAGAAAAATAAATACATATGTATTTCCTTGTTCGCCCAACCCGCTACCGCTGCAGCGATTTGCCCCAAATCGCTCGTCTGCATCGGGTCTTAATGTTATTCGACTGCACCGAATCTTAATTCGATCGTCGTAAGCGTGAGTACCCCGGAAACCAAGTGAGACCATTAGTCATATGTATAGGAAAAAGTTGTTCAAAATGTTAATTTCTACAATATATTCAAAATTTATCCAATCGTTAAGGGCGTAACACATTGATAGATTCTCAATATTTTATATCGGAATTGAAATTTTCATATTTGTTGAAGAATAAAAGTTATTAATGAAGAATGAGATAAATCCTGTATGATTGATGAATAAATAAATGTTTCGTATTTCGTTTCTTAACACGGCGAAAAATTATGCACGAAAGCTGCATCATGCCCGATATAAATAAAAACTCGTTCGCGAAAGCGCAGATCGAGAACCAAACAAATACGTGACCGTTTTATTTTCAATCTTCAAACGTTTTTTACAGCGACGTGATTTATACGAAAAAAAGTCTGCTGCAGTGATAAAGCACCGTAAATTTGACTGGCTGGCTGAATTTAACGTCTTACCCAGCGAGTAAAAGCCAGCACAGTTTCGGTGATAAGACGATTCCTCGTCTGGTTAGTGCGTTGAGGAAAGTAATCCTGAGTTATGCGATATTTCTGCACCTCGAAACATGTCTCAGCATGGCCCGGGCCTGGCCTACATTTTCAATGCAACCATTCCGCGAGAATAACGCTTACGAATGAATAATTTGATACTCATCATTCGCTCTGAATAGAAAGGGAATAAAAGAAGCGTGATGCGATTATTAAACAAAATATTATCGAAGTAAATATTCTGTTATCACATTGTTTTGAGCGTTATTTATATTCTGTCGTTAAATTTTACTTTTTTTCTGTTGTTACATTTAGGTATAACTTCACTTAAAGATTTCCATACTTTGCTTGACAAAAAGTTCTTACTTATATACATAATACTACATGTTGAAATGTCGTATATTTTAATTGCCGATCGAAAATTTGTTTAAAATATTTGTTCAAAATATTATGGAATTTGTTAGCAGGTAGGAAATTTAATATCGGAGATCGGGCAGTTACATGTAAAGACACTGGAAAAATATCTAAATAATAAAAATGGAAAGTTCAGAAGGAATAATGGTTAACAATAAACAGGTAGAAAACACACGTAACAGTAGATATTATGTACAATACATCGAAGTCTAATCAATGCGATAAAAATGTGCGTTAAAATAATCAACTAGTTTCTTCTGAAGAAGAAAGAAAAAGGGGAACAAAATATTAACGATCATACAAATATTTCTTGTTATTTGGAAAAATGCAATATTCTCGAGGTATTTTAGCGAGAAAATAATGGAAAATATATAATAAATCCGTTTTATACTGCGATGGAAATTTTCTCAGATATACTGACGGGGCGGTAGGGCGCGTATAAATGAGTGATGTTAGTTGAATTTATTACGTAAATGCAAAAAGCAGTGTAAAATAAAATTTTGTTGCGCGAGATCGAAACTTGATCTATATTTATGGAAAAACAAATTTTCTATAGTCCATACTATGATGGCAGAATATATAATATACATTCCTATTCAACGTTTTCGCAACTCGTAACAAGATGTTGGACTACGTATATCGTAACATAAATCCAAATAAAAATTATCAAATATTTCACCAAGGTACCGCATCGAGTCGTAAAAATTCTGAATTGTGTTGTAACATCCAAATGTTATAAAGATGTTGGAGATAAAAAATATACAACGTAAACATTATTTAAAATCTAACTTATTCGTTTCACATAACAAATACATATACATACATGAGAGGTGCGGAGGAAGTATTTTATTTGAAAAAAAATATGGGGTAATTATATACAAATGAAATATTTATGTTGATGATGATGACGTTGAAATATGTTATCGGGTGCGGAATTCTGAACAGCTTTTCCTTATATATGTTGCCGCCGCTCGGCCTTAATTTTCGAGATATTCACAAAAATATTGTATTTATATTCGAAATTATATGTGCATCATATCTTTAAGGTTTGGGACATTTGTGTCAACTTGTGTCAACTTTGGGTTAGGTATAAGGGAATAGGGATATATACTTGAGTTTTAGTTATGAAATTATGTCCGATTTGAGTTACAGAAAAGTTACTTATTAATTATCATTAAATCCGAAAAATGAACTGTTACATTAAGAAATGCGTGTATTCAAGTATCATAATATCATAGGATTTAAAGGAATACAGAATATGCTAATAGCGGTTTCTTGACAAGTGGATACGTAGAAGAGACACGAAGTTCACTTTTGCTTTTTTAATGGAATCATGCATTCTTTAAAATACATTAGTCCATCCATCTCTGTATTCTCTACAAGAAAGTATTAACCTATGTTAAAAATTACTAGTTTAGCAGATATTTCAACTTTAATTTGTCATTTTTAATATATGAGAGACAACGTAAACACAAGAACACCGCTTCGTGTCTTTTCCTATCTTTCATAATTCTTCAATTCTTCGATTCTCATCCATTATAGAAAAATAAAGTTTTTTTATTTTTTTTTTAACCACAACTTCCACCATTTTTCATCATTAACCACAATTTTTAACCAAATACCACAAATTCTCAACATCAGTCTTCCTATTCGAAACTATTCCGAAATAAAGCCGAAATTCGTTTTCCGAGCACAGTCAAGAGCAAACGTTCTTTACGAAGGGAAATAAAAGATCTAAGATTGTCCATGAAATCGAAACGAATCCCACAATACTCGGAGGACCAAAGGATTGACGACACGGTCGAACAATTGGTGGACTCGGAACTGCTAAAGGAGGTGGACGAGAAACGCAAGGAATCGGCGCGCGGACTACGTTTAATGAAAGAAGCGCGTTAATTAACAGTCGCTCCCGATCACGATATAGAGGCCGTACTATAAAGATAACAGTATATGCCAGTGCAAGGAGGTGCTTCTCTCTCTCTCTTTCTCTTTCTCTATACTGGGTAAATGGGAAGCAGCTATGCAAGCTTGTTGTTCAAGTAGTCACGGCACCATATCCGACGACAAAGTCCTGCGACACCATCGGGTCTGCGATGTCGGTTGTTGTTGTTATCTCGAGCTGTTTCCTGGTAATTGTCTTCCCTCTTAGTGGTACGAACCGCGGTGGCTTGTTATCTAGTGAATAATTCAATAAACTGCCGCATGGAGTTTGTAAAGCGAAAATTTCACGGTTTAAGGGTGAAAAACAATGAGACCATCCTTTCAAAGACGTGGACGTCATTAAATCCTGGATCAAACCCTGAGCCACAAACTTAAACACGTTTTACGACCAACTTTCTGTTGTCCGTTTGTTCCAATTTTCTTTCAACGTTCACCTACTCGCCGTATTTCTTCTTTGCTCTATGGTTTGTTTTCGATTATCGCGTTTAGACTTCGAGTGCAATCCAGGCTTAGCTTTCGACACGATCAAGTATCAAGATATTTTAAGATTAAAGATCGCATACAGTGCGATTTTTTGTAGGTCGAAATTGTACTTTCAGGGAAATTATATACACATATATATGTGTATTGCAAAGTTTAATGAATAAAAGCATTAACACAGACTAAGACTTGACCTTTTTTCTGCAAAATTCTCTATCAATTCCTAGTAATCGCAATTCTGTTTTTGTTTAGCGTAAATTTCGAATATAATCGACATCTGCTGCAATACATTATAAATTGGAGTTGAAAAGAGATGTGTATCTAAAAAACTAAAGCGTTTATTTGTAATAGGTAAATGATGGGAACATATACTTTTATAGAGAAGTAATACACGAAAAGAAAAAAGAAATCAGGCCCGTAATCGCAACAACTTTATTCGACGAGGGATTTGAATACACTATATAATCGTTCGTCACTCTGTTGTTTTTTTGTTATTCGTTCTTTCGGCAAATATCTACGATGTGATGCGGTGCGGTGTGGTGCAGTTTCGATCATCAAATGGGATGGCACAAAAACAAAAATGTGCTTTGATATAAATACTCGCTAAACTGTGTAGAGCCATTCATTTATATTTTTGGCATTTTATATTTTTGAATTTTCTATAAATACATGCGTTTCCCAAGAAAGGAAGAGGATTTATGATATTAGATTGCCTCAAACGTTTCTTTCGTTTCATAAGGAAATAACATTTTTTGTTTTATATTGTTTTATTGAATTTGATATGATCCATTTTGTTCTATTGAAATATATGTATTGGATCATACAAAATTCAATAAAGTAATATAAAACAAAAGTGTGCATCTATTATTTCTTTATAAAACTAGAGAAACTTTTCGGAAAACCTAGTACATAGTATCACATACCATGTCGCTAGTCGGAGCTAACTAGATATGTATATAGTATATAGTAATATACAATATATATACACAAAGTTTAGCATGTAACTGAAACCACTTCGATTACTGCGCAAGTAATGATTTTAATGAAACATGCCTCAAATAAAAATTGGCTGGTTTCGAGAGGAACATAATTTGACGTTTTTTAAAGGAGGATGAGCAGAGGATATATAAAGATCAAGTCCTTTTAAATGAGACTACAATATTATATCCTTTTGCACATATCTACTTTTCGGAACATTCTACGTCGATAAGTAACAAGGTACAATATCAAAAAGATCAATAACTCTCGAGATATTTTAAATTGAAAAGTATGATACTTCATATAAAAATTTGAAATATCTTATGAATTATTGATTTTGTTGACATTGCATCTTTATGCTTTGTAAGACAGAATATTTCGAGGAACAGATCTGTCATAGAAAATAACAGAAGATTTGTATGAAAAAAGTTAATTTGTTCAATTTCGTATAAAAAAAATGAAGTTTCTGCTTTTATAAGAGATCAGTATATTTATTGTTATGCAACAGCCCTTTCGAATATGTTGCATAATTCATTATCACGGTACAATGTCAATAAAATTCATAATTCCTGAGATATTTTAAATTTTTATATATAATATTTCACTTTTTAGTTTAAAATATCTCACGAGTTGTTGATTTCTTTAATATTATACCACAATATCTTTTGACGTAAAATGTTCCGAAGAAGTGATATACATAAAAAAGAGATTGTAATTCCATTTAAAGATGCAAATGTAATCTACAAAAGAATCTGCAAATCCTCCAAAAGAAGATAATTATGTCAAATTATGTCTCCTTAGAAACCATTCAACTTCTATCTGAAACATATTTCAGTAATATCATTACTTATGTAATAATTCAAGTGGTTCCAGTTACGTACCTTGCCCTATACAGGATTTCAAAAAATTATTTGTCGTGGCTTTGGTAGACGATTCTACAGCTTCGGATCGGTGGAGATCTGTTTAAAAAAGTGGAACGCAAAATTGACCTTGAGTTCTATACGCCCAAATTTTGGCGATTGAGATGATTACTGCTACAAGAACTGCTCTTATCCATAAAAGGCGGTTTGCCTTCTACCTTCCTTAACATCCAGCGACAAAACTTTTCTCGAACAGCATAATATATCTTATAAAGTTCTTGCATGAACGTAAGGATGTAGACCTTCTTCATGTATTATTCTTCTCACTGCTTCGTATGAAATCCCTACTGATCTCGGATAAGCTATTTTTTGCAAACATACCAATGGATACATACGTGATATAAACAATAACTTGCTCTTTTTTGCGCCAATGGACACGAGGACCGTCAAGTGAGAAATTGATGTAACAATAGTGGATCGTCGAACTTTTTGGAAATCATAACTATGTAAAACTTCCCCTCAATACTGCGATCTTTCATTAATTCTTGCCGATTGTATATATACGTATTACATACATACCACAGAATGAAAAATAATTCACATTAGATTCACATAGAGAATGATTCATATTACTGCATCCATTATATTATGTTATGTTATTTAATTAATTTATTTATTTAGTTCTAGTTTACTTTTCAATTTATTTACTTTGATGCTTATATTATCTGTTCAGGATTTGGAATGGCCGTCCGTTTATGACTCGGACAGCACCTCTCCCTTTATTGGGAAAGCCCGAATTGCCTACCTCCCCAAACTGTAAACCTTATGTCACGGACATCATTAAGAGGTTAAAAAATACCTGAAGTATCGATGGGTCAGGGCATAAGTAAAAAGCTGGCAATACCAGAGGATATGCGTCCACAAAAGGACAGTAAACAATGGAAAATCCGGGGACGTAAAGTCAGTATATAAGGACAAGATGAAGCTTCCGGGGACAGTATCCATAACATCTTACGACAATCTTCATCAAAGCGTCTTACCGGTCGTGAAAAACTACATTTTATTTAGTCTCAACAAGATTGTACAACCGTCGTGATCAGAATGTCAAACTCTGCTTCTATACTAAAAGTGTAAATAAAGTGCCAAACTATACTAACAATCGATATATTAAATATACCCCCACCTTGAGCGTTAATTCATTCAAGGTTCGCGATATCAATCGATCGGTTGATCTGACCGGTCGATAGTTAGCTGAGAATTCGCAACATTATCTTTTATTGTTAATATATTATCACAATATAATAAATACAATCAATTTAAGGACTAATGACACTTTAACCATTTTTCGTTTTGCGTTCCACTGTTTCTATGAGAATTTTGTTCCTCGCAGTGAGATTTACGATACAAGAAACAAAAATATCAGCGTGAAAATCATGCTCAGTCAATCTTGTGGTCCATATTTTAAACGGATCTCTACCGAATCGAAAGTGCAGAATCATGATAAATAATTTTTTGACACTCTGTACATATACACATGTACGTGTTATTAATTGGTGTGCCAAATATCAACAGACTGCGTGTAACACGGATTCTAAACATATTAGAATCGTGTACTTATTGTGTGTCTGAAAGTTATTGGAAATTACTGAAATCTTTAAGAATTATAATTTTATTGAATTTTTTCAATAGTTAGAATGGAAAATCACGAATGGAATTTATTCTACTTACGTTCTGTTCCTACATTCAAACAACAATCAGCTTTATCTTCCAACTATATATTTTCCAATAATTTTATCGAGGTTTTCACTACCAAAACCCCTCTTTAAGACGCAGAACAATCTATTATGAATATTGGCTGTCAGAGGGTCATGGATTCCTACTAAGATTGCGACATAAAGAGACACAGATTGGAGATTAGCAAAACAAAATTAATAGGACTCGGCCTGACAAGAGAATACCAGGATCCACCTGGGGCCGTTACATCCTCTATGATGTGTCTTACGAACGAGAAAGTGGTTTTTAAATAACTTCTAAATATGAATTATTAAGAGATGCGCTCATGTGGCATCACTGGCAAAAGTATCGACCCGCCCTCCGTGCACTACTCATATATATTTCCTATATACTTATATTATATATAGTCGGGTGTATCATGAAAATAATTAATGGCTAAACTTTCATAATTGTGCGGTCACGAAAGATAAAAATAGAGAACTGATAGAGGGGAGGCCGAAGGAGTAAGTTTCAATTTTTTCGAATGGTATCATTAATCTTTCCGGATTCCCATTGATTTTTCGTTGGTCCTCCGCGAATTGGTGGATTAATGTGTATACTTGAAACAGACTCGTGGAAACGAATTTAATGGTTTAAAATTGTTTTTTGATATATTTGATACATAGTTAATGTTAAATGACAAAAGATACGTGAACACTGATTTTGAAAAGTTTGATCGTTCTACTTCTTGTATTAGATTTAAAATTTTATCCCGATAATAATCTAAAACAATTAAAAGTTTTATAATTAGATGAAATATTAGTACTTTTTTACGCAAATATGAATAATCTGGAATTGTAGGAACGTAAATAGTATAAAATATAACACATTAGTCTAAATGACTTGACTAAGAATACAGGGAAGAATTTGTTTTCTGAAGCACAACTAAAGGACCAGTACCGTACTTATGAATGTTCATCTTTGCACAATGATACGGCCGGTTTCGTAAAAAGTTATAAAATACTTATCGTTATCCGTGAAGCACCATTCACTCCTCATTCCTTACTACCCTGTTCGACACATTTATGGAAGTATTGGTCCATTCACTGGCTATGCATTTTATTTCCGTTCTAAGGGGAGTGGAGTCGCATTTTTTATCATCCTAGAAACTCGACGCCATGTGTAACTGGACTGTCTATCGCAGTCTGACATCTCCTGCTGCAACTACTGTACGTAGAATATGTCCGCACCTAAACGGCCCCTATGTACAAGGTGCAGCACGACCACCATAATGCTATGTAGTATGCCAGCGCAGGAGATAACGCGGTATAACCTGAGTGACACATATCGGAGGTTTGAGCTGCGATGTACGTAGAGAACATCCTAACGTTCAGGAGAGATCAGGATGTTATGCTGATTAACGAGGAATCTCGAAGGAGTCAGCCCTTTGTTGCCTACTACATATTATGCCACCACCCTCATATTATATTAGCAATTTAACATGAAATCTTTTATTTCTTCCTGCAAATAAAAGGAAATTTTCCTAGTCGATTATCCAACACATTTGTATTTAAAATAATTACCTTTTCGCCTTTTAGAGAATATTTCAAATAGGGTTATACATCATCGTTCGAAGGAGGTAATAGAAAGCAGATGACGAGGCAATAAAAAGCACTGAACATTTAGAGATTATGCAATTTACAAAATTTGCAAATGGCGAGAGAAGTGCCTATTCTAAATATTTTAAAATTAATCGCATTCTCGCGTTCAGATTGATTGTTCTTAAACATGCTCGGCCACACAAAACATTTCCTGCTTATTAAAGATTTTACAGTTTAATCGTTGAACTGATAATGAACGAATAACGTGAATAAACGAATTTACTGATACGGTACCATTCATTATTAATCGTATAATATTAAATCAACGTAATATACAAAGAAGTACCTTAAAAATAACTTTTAAGTTTTAAAATAGGGTAAGGGTATCGAATATCTCAACTTTCTTGTGTAGTCGAACTAGACATCAGAGAAATTTTACAATTAATTTAATTTTCTGTTAGGTGATAGGAATAATGATGCAAATGAAAATAATTAATTATTATCCGAGCGAATTTTTGCAAGTCTCATCCTAGTTGATTATCCTGTATTGTTTGTACAGCAAAAATATTTAATCTAGCAATTGTCCTTTGTCAATTAATTAATATCGTTAGATGACACATTAATGTACAATAAGAACCTGACCATGTAAAACTGGACATTTACATATATTATGTGAAATAATTAGTGATGTTTGTTTATTATCAATAATGCAATGTGTATTATAAGAATGTATTGGAAAGCTGTTAATGTACTATCTACTGAATTTTGTACTGCATCTGAAAATCAAATTCGTTTGTTACTTTAATTTTCACATAAATGCAGGTCCCCAACTTAATTAACCCCTTCGTTATATTACCTCTAAAAGTAGACGATAAAATTAAAAAAAAGCATGTATATCTCAAGATAAAATTCATGCAATGTAGCAGGAAATCTTAATCGCTTCGACTGGAACTTCGTTTGGCGCGAACACTTCTTCAACGCGATATTTTACGCGTGTAATCGTATGAGGTGTCGTGAAAGCAATGTCGGTCAAACATTTTCGGCTTGAAATGGAGAAGAGGAGTTGTGTGTGCTTGTTTCGCAAAAATGCAATAAAAGGTCTCTTGACACATGGTGTCGCGTCATCGAACGGGATATTCGAAACAAAAAATCCGCGCCGCTTTTGTTATTTGGCCGATACATTCCGTGCGCGAAATAAAAGAAAGGCAACAGTCTAGCGCGCGTCCGCGCATTCGGCTATGTATAAAAGGGGGAATCTGTCGAGAGTTAATAAAAGACATGATAATAAAGTAACTGATCTATAAAATGCATTGTGTATTGATCGTGATTCGTCATAATGATTTAACTCATTAACCTATAACGTCAAGCTAAACTCGCGGTACGTTCATCGTGCCAAACATAAGAAACACGAATTAGACTCGTGGTATGTCTTTCGGAGTACATGCGACAAACATTTTTTTTTTCATGGCCGTATTCGAACGTGCACATATATTTTCTTGAAAAATATTAGAAAGATACCCTTAAAAATCTTGTTCAATGATCAATTACTAGTAATTATTTATCAAACACCTTGAAACATAAAATTAGTTGTACCTTCGAACTTACAACTTCGAACGCTCAGCCAAACCGTGAAATGGCTCGATGTCTGACCATCTCGTAGAAAATGAGACGTCTGTTTGCAAAAGAATTTGCGCTAATTACATTGGGTCGGCATAATGTATCGATGGAGATTGCCGGAACGAAAAGATTACCGAAAATGAATTCGATACAAGAGAGGGTTACGGGAGATTTCGTTTGTTGGAATTAGAACATTGTTTTGTGGATTTAATTAATATTATAAGCTTCAAAGACACTTATTATCGAGCACTGTATCTTTGAAGCGACTGAGGATTGTAATTTTATAAATTTATCATTTTCGGCGATATTTTATATTCTCTTTCCTCAAGACCAATAATATTTTTTCTATCTTTTTTTATAGAAATGTCTTTATTATTTTCAGATTTATTTGTAGTAAGATTATTTGGATAAATTCATAACAAACCGATTACAATACCATGTGTACTTATTGTTGCGGTACGATATCTTCCTTTTAAATGTGAAGATATAGCAGCAACGAGTATTCAATAAAAATAATGCAATGCTCATATTAGCAACATAATTTAAATAATCAATGAAACGCGATGTGATTGCGTTAGTAGCAAAAATATTAAGAACAAACATGTTCATAAGTAAAAAGTCAGATATCTCCTAGTCACAAAACTTACCTATCATACACGTTTTCAACGTCGGTTGAAGAAAAGAAAGGTATAAAATGTTCTTAAGCAAATTCATTTCGAGAAAGTCACGGGAAGAAATCACGGGAGAAAGTATTTTATTTATCGAGTTTCCGAAGCAGTTACAAGTCGACTATAATTTTTCAATTGGCTAGGTATCTACACGTAAAATTGGCGCCCGTCTCCATTGCCTACTGTAGACAAGCAGCAAAGCAATTCTGTCATTTCTCGGCGAATGAGAGTAGCGTAAAAACTCAATGTACCCTTGGGTAACGTTGGCTTAAAACGCCGCATTTATTATTTCGAGAAAAGTGCGATAATATTGTGCGTGAAATTGCCAGCACGGCATCATTGAAAAGTGGTATCGGTAGTCTGGCAGCGTAAAGCGTAACACGTAAACCGTTCCCTAGTTCTTACCATACGCAGCTTTCAGCTAGTACAATTGTAAAATGTGCATCCCCGTTGTAAAACGCTCGAGGTCGCATCTTCCTCGGTGCGTATATTGCAAGTAATGTCGTATAAATACAGGACGATATTAAAACTGGTGCGAATTCCCGTGGAAAACGACGTGTATATCCTTTAGGAGAGGATCTTTTAGCTCGTCCTCGATGAGAAGTCAAAACAAATATTTGTCACGTACTGACCAATCTCTGTTATTTGCATGCGCCCTGACTCGCGCACAACAAGGACGATATATATTGGTTTGCCTACTGAAATATTCGATCGTCTGCCAGCCAGTGTAAATCTCATTTATAATAATGACGGTACGCGTCAATTTTTTCTTATTTTTGCTATCGATGTTCGTTTTTGCTCTAGAAGCATTTCCTTCAACACTAGTTTGGCCAAGTTCTATATTTGATAAACTACCCATGACTACGCTATAAAACTTGTATCAAAGAAATCAATGAGTACATGACAAAATACAATAAAATACAATAAAATACAAAATACAAAATACAATAAAAGAGGGAAGACGAGCCTTCATCCTAGTATAAATTTTGCATAAAATCACTTGAATCCTTAAAACTGCATTGCAATAAATATACAAAATGTCTATAAACGAATTGATTCTGTAACCACACTCGCAGCTTTAATCAATTATATTTGAATGAAATATATAATAATGAATATGTTTTGCTAATTCCAGAACGTACCTTTTGAGTACATAGTATATATAAGTTTCTTTTATTATCATTAATTATTTCTTTTTATTATGAATACTTTGTTTCTTGTTTTTTTTTTTTTACTCAAATACAATAGAAGTATTTTATATGTCCATTACAAGAGAGGTATCTTGTATAAAATACCTTTTCTCTAAAATTTGTTTTTTAGTCCACTTTCGATAATTATATACTCATATAAAAATTTGGAACCAATTTCTTCATGAAACTTTGATTCTTTTCAACATTGCTTTTCCAATTCCGGCCTTGTTTACAGGCATTCTGTAAACTATTTATTTATAATTCTACTATGCGTATGTATTTTCTTCGATTTTAATCACAATATTTGACACGTATTTTGACGTATTCTTGTAAAACTAATGGCTACGAGTTCATTTAAAGCTCTGAATGACTGCATCGCACTTATTCAGATTCCTACTTCTATTTCTTTACTTAAATATTCTTTTATTCTTAGTCATCATAAAAAACGTTACGATCTATTTATCGGAGCTGGATAAATTGTATTTATAGGAAATCAATCCTGCGTTATTTAGTAGGAAAAATGAAATAAACGGATGATTGGAACTTTATTAAAGGGAATATAAAAACCTGGAGATCTAAAAAGATAGGGTAAATTAATACCTTTTTTCCCTACAAGTATTTCGTAAAGGGTCAAGATATTTATAGTAATCTTTAACCAACATCGTAACTCTGCATTCATATTCTTCTTATTACGTAAATATACAAAACGGCGAAGTGGTACAACATTATCTAACCTTATATATAGCGGAACCTTGTTTGCTTGTATGCAATGATAAATGTGACTAGGTTGTAAGATGTAAAAAATTTCGATGCGAACTAATACAAAAATAGATTATCTCCAATGCGGCTTTACGATTTTGCTATAATTTTGGAAAATAAGAAAATGGTGGGTTTTTAAGTATAAAATTTTATTTTTCGCTGAAAAAATCAACTTTAAGTGATTATAAAAATTCAACGAATTAAGATATCGAGAAAATTATACGCTACGTAGTAGATAATTTTACGCAGGATAATGTGTAAAAATTTCAAATCAATCGGATGAAGAGTTTCGGAAATGTATTGAACGCAAGATCGAAAAACAAAGTTCCAAGAAAAACGCGTTTCAAATTCTAAATTAATCTCTCTTTAAAATAAAAGAATGCATTCGTATTCAGTGTTATAACTTTACTAGAACTTTATTTGTTAGAATCATAATGCCCTTTCACCACAGTATTTTCTACACATATCAAACTTTAAAAAATTCCGAAGGTATTCGATAATTTGAACTCAATATAGTTGCACATCCCCTTAAGTAATTGGGTGAAAAATAATACGAGTTCATATATATATAAATGATACATATATTAGAAAATATTCGATATTATCATCCTGACACTCGAAAATCCTTAAACCATTTTCTAAAATCCGTATCATTCTTAGAAGAGCACGTAGGGACAATAAATCCATAAAGCCAACAGATGTAGCAGAATTTGTAATGAACTTTAATACAATGTCCAAAATTATTCTAATCTCTTTTAGGAGACATAATCAGCATATTTGCAGGCTTTAGAAGCTTTATTATCTTCACGCACATGAAATTTAGAGACTAGAAATTGATAATACTATCTGGATGTCATTTCACAATTGGTTGCATAAAAGAGCTTTATGATATCTCAAAATTCAAATTTGTATTATCTAAAGAGTTCAGAAAATATATCAATTTTGTGCCAATACAGTAGAATTTCGTTCATCTGAATTCCATTTATTGATCTATAATTTAGTTAGTGCGTAATTAAATGAATTCCTGTCGATTTTATGTATTTATCTAAACGTGAACTCCCATTATTTGAGCGAAAAATCATTAGTGGCAGAAAAAAACTGTGAAATTTTACTATGCGAAATGTTTTAAATTGCCATGAAAGTTCAGTATGAAAGGCTCAATGCAAATTATCGAATTCAATGTAAATATTATTATTATTCTTATCATTATCATCATCATTATTATTATTATCATTATTATTATTGTTGTTGTTGTTATTATCATTATCATCAACATCATTATCATTATTATCATTATCATCAACATCATTATCATTATTATCATTATCATCATCATCATTATTATTGTTGTTGTTGTTATTATTGCTATTATTATTATTATGAACATATTGTTTTCTGCAATTAATTACGAACTAAGCTTATGACATAACATATAAAACCACAATTACTTATAAAATGAAAATAATAGATATACCGAGTGATATATAGAATGATTGAGAAAACCAATTACTGACATTGCAATTACTAGCATTAAGAAATTATAATTATTTGTACAATAGAATAAACTATAACTAAATTTTCATCCGAAAATTAATTACATACTATACTCATATGTTATACACTATGTTACGACCCGAGGCTTACTACAGGCTGTGTTCCGCCTCCCTTGGTATTACAAGATCGCAGACTGGATCTTCTTACATTTCTTTTTTTTTTTTTTTATTTGGTAGACTATTTGCAATCAATTCTCATTCAGAATTATAAGTAAATTATTTTGGCGTGGTACTGTAACTTGGATTATAAAAGTTGATAGTATGTTTGATTTCGGTTGAATCTAATGCTTCAATCTAAGGGTATTGCCTTTTTAGTCTGCGGATCTGATCCGTCGTGTCAAGTAATTGGGTAACTAATGGGTTTTGGTGGTTGTTAACTCTTATATTATATCTGTTTCTAAACTTGGATATTTCTTCTTTAACTGTGGATATCTTAAGATCGCGATATATTGTTTCGTTGATAACATACCAAAGTGCATCTATTAAGGATTTTAGAGCTTTTGATTGGAATCGTTGGACAATTTACATGCTGGAATTACTCGCTGTTCACATAGTTGGATCCCACAGGATCAAACAGGTTTTAATATGGCTTTATATAGCGTTATTTTATTTTGCATGTTTGAGCTGGAGCGCCTGCCAATGAGGCAGTAGAATTTTTTCAGTTTTGATTTCAGCTGTTTAATTTTATCTACGATGTGCCGCTTCCATATCATTCTACTGTCCAGAATAATGCCCAGGTATCTGACTGTATCTTTGTTTGGAATTTATGGTCACCTGTGGACAGGTTTGTTTTCGCGCGAAAGTTATATGACTGGATTTATTTTCATTTATTTCGAAGCGCCATTTGTGGAACCGCTTTTCTATAGAGTCAAGACCTCGCTGGAGAGTTGAGGTGGCAATTATCGGGTCTGAGTGAGATGCTAATAAAGCTGTATTATAAGCAAATGTCGCTGTGGTTATCCCTGTTAAGGTTGGTAAATCGGCAGTGTAGATGGTAAACAACAGATGTCCGAAGACACTGCCTTGTGGTATGGCAGCTTCTGTTGGGAATGTTGCGGTTATAGCATCTAAGTATTTAATCATGAACTGCCTATTGGTTAGATATGATTTTAAGATGGAGTAGTAGATGCGTGGTAGGATTTTCTTTAGTTTGAACAAAAGTCCTTTATGCCACACTTTGTCAAACGCCTGCTGAATGTCCAGGAATACCGCAGAGCAATATTTTTTCTTTTCTATGTCTTGGCTGATTTTATGAGTTAAACGATGAATTTGCTCTATCGTAGAATTCCTTCCGAAAACCGAATTGATGATCTGGCATTGTTTTCAAATTCTCTAAGGGTGGAAGGAATCGTTTCGTTAGCATCTTCTCAAATAGTTTGGACGAAGTGGGTAGAATTGGGCGATAAGAGCTAGTTTCGTGTATTGGTTTTCCAGGTTTAGAGATAAGAGTAATTAATGATAATTTCCAAGACTTAGGATAGTATAGTAGAAGAATTGTATTAAAAATTGAAGTAATGAGAGCGATCCCTTTTATGGAAAGCTCCTTGATAGCTTTGTTACTTATCTGATCATGTCCCCATGCTTTCTTGGAATTTAAACGACGAATTAATTCTATAACTTCCAGAGATGAGAAAGGTTCAATAGGAGACATCTGGAAGGGAGAGTGCAAGTATTACGTTATTTCGGCGGCGATAGTGGAGGAATACGATTTAAAGACATTAGTTAAGTGACTTGCAAACAAGTTAGCTTTTTGTATAGGACTACGTGCCAATCCACCTTGCAGACAGCAAATTGAAGGTATTATTTGCGGAGGACGAGTGAGTTTCCTGGATGCCTTCCATAGTGACTAGTTGAAGTCAGCTGTGGGAG
Source organism: Bombus haemorrhoidalis (assembly GCA_014825975.1). Taxonomy (NCBI): domain Eukaryota; kingdom Metazoa; phylum Arthropoda; class Insecta; order Hymenoptera; family Apidae; genus Bombus; species Bombus haemorrhoidalis. The sequence goes on from CM026174.1 coordinate 11,269,410, forward strand.
ACAGATCAGTAAGATATTTTTGAAAACAATCATTTTTATAATTTTTAAGGATTTTGGTTAGTTTTCTTGTTGCGTTATTTAGCTTAAGTGCTCTATGACTGTACCCTACTCTTCTAAGTTTACGTTTTTCTGGAATTTTTCTTATTATGTAATGGGTGTATTTATGTTTATTGACAAAACACTTAGTAGGGGTGGAAGAACGGATCGCGTTTATTATTTCAAACCGAATGCATTGAAAGATTCAGAGGAATAAAATCATGGTCGCTTAGTCAAACGAATACATCGAGAAATATTATAAAGCCGAGTCGAATTACAATAACAAACTAATTGTATCATCATTAACTCATTTGTAACGTGTTAATTATAATTTTAAATATTGTTGGAAATAGAAGCCTATATTAACCCTGTTAATTCAGTGTTACAATCATTTGAACTACCTCTGTTATCCCAATCGAAACAGGGGAACAACTGATTCGCGGCGTCGGTTATCAGAATCGTAGCGAGAATTTACGCCTCTCGCTGACGCGTTTCCTCGCGGTCGCGTCTCTCCGCGAACGGTCGTACACATTATTACATATATGAATTACAAGTAAATTCACCGCGGTTATTCTCTATTTGACACTACTGCACGTATCCTTTATTTTTCGAGCTCTGCAGCATTTTTAACAACGCAGAAAATTGGATACCGTTTGTAAAAGGGAATAGAGGAAAGGAAAGAAGAGTTTAGGGTTTAGCTACAGACTAGTTCTCGTCGTCTCCGTGGGACAACGGTTCAGGAATACTTTGAGGTTTGATTAAGCCTTGTGTGGCCACTCGGGCTCCACCTGAGTAATGCTAATTAGTTTCTTCTCGCGAAAACTTGAACAGCCGGTGAAAAGAGACACAGAGATGGGTTACTGTATGTCATGAAATTTCCGAGTAACCCGGGCGCGTGTTGTTCTTTTGCGTCTCTTTTCTCAAAGAACACGTTTAAAATAGAGATAAACTTATTATACAGTTCCCCAGGTGAATACAAAGGGTTTCGCGTAGAAAATTCGTTTATACTTTTGGGGAAGAAGATTGTTTGTGAAGAAATTTAAGAATCGAATGGTATCTTAAATAGAGTTATGGCACAAAGTAACGAATCTTTCGGCGTGCTATACAATATATAAATAATGATACATTCCATTTAGAGAAGAAAATATGCGAACGTATCTCTTGTACAAAATTCAGCATGGATCAATTTCCCGGTCCATAATGAATTTCTACAATTCTTCAGTTATCTGTTCTGTTTATCGAACTTCGAGTAATTATCGTCACGATGCTCATTGTTTCACCTTCTTATCAAAATCGCATAAATTCCTATTGAAATATAATGCATCCCGCAAAAATCTATTTTTTTTCTCTTCTACTTCTTCTGCTTCTTTTTTTCATTTGTCGCCTAACAGTGGATGTTAATTTCAACAAACCGTATTTTCACAGAAGTCAATTTGAGATTTATATGATATACATACAATATGATATATGACATACAATGCAATACAATATATTATACATTTGGATATACCATTACAGTATTTGGACTAGCGCTGCAGCAACACATAGCGATATCATGATGATGATCCATGTTTTTCGCACATACGTTTATTGGAAACTTTGATTACTTTGATTAATATTCACTCACCTAGCATTACTGTTTACTTGGATGTACATATGTACATTCATACAAATGTTTTCTATTATTTATTACTCGTGTGTAAAATTTTTTAAACAATGGCTCTTATACTAGCTGTTTGTCTGTTTGTTCTATTATGTTCATAAAAGAGTAACGTTAATTTTATAAGTGTAATCTTCCTATTGCTCACCTCATCATCATGTTCTCGAGAAACCAAATATTCAGCGAACAATTTCATTCCGATTCTGTCATCCGGAACTAATTCACCACACAGAACGAATCCTGTAAGGATTTTAATTCAAAGGATGACACTCTCGAAATTGAGATCTTTCTCGCGTGTAATGCGTTCCATTATCACGGTAGAACCACGTCAGTAGAAAGTGGTTAACGTTAGATGTTCCGGATAATCGTGGTGTTCCGGTTGTAGAAACTGTTGCTGGTACAGCAAGCCTCGTTGTAACAGTAGCGCGCAGATGTCATCGATGCACATCGTGTTTCGAGCAAATGGAATTAATGTCAGGACAGTGAGAACCTCTTATTCAATGTAACCATTAGCATTAACCAATTATAATCCTATATACTACATAAACTGTAAGAAATAACTGTTCTAATGGAAGTCGTGGTAGGGAGAGGAGAGCGACCTCATCTTTAATTGCTTCGAATATTCGTTTCATGATGCAAAACGGAAAAATACGGAAAATTCGAAAAATTCGTTCGTCTAAGAAACATTTCGTGTATAGAAACGAGAAAGCTAAATGGTTATATTTGACTATTTTTGTCACATTTGGAAACATGGAAGTGTTATTCAAGGAATATTTATATTGAGGCTAGGAACAAATATAAAAGCTACTATATATATATGAATATGATCATCGCTGTCAAAATATAATTATCGTAGTTTTATAGTTTTCATGTCTATTTGAATGTAGTTGTATTATATATGATGAAAGCCAAAATGTCATTTCTTGACGTCAGATTAAAAGAAGCTTTTTATATATGTAAAAATATTATTTCATTTTGCACGAATTAACAACAAGGAAACGATTTATGTTATTTTAAAATTAAAATATCCTGTATTATATATACAATAGAAAATTTTACTTAATATCGTCTCCTGTTGTCGAATCAGACCTTACAACTGAACACACTAACACACAACTGCATTCACGCGTATCAACCAATTCGCACGTATTTATTTAACATTCCCGCATTTAATCTCTACATCCGACCCACACACGCACATACATATACATACATTCGCATATCGATACCTTTACATTTACGCGTGTCTTAGTACTCTAACTCAGTTCATCGGAGCAAAGACCATCGACACCATTGGTGAACTGGTCCATCTTCTTCGGGTTTCCTACCTCCGATAAACCCTCTCACTTTTTACTAATGAATCTAGTCTACCAGTTCACCTTGCTACGGTTTCCCTCTGTTTCTCTTATTCCGCCGGCCAGTTGTTCGCTTTGTCCTTCGACTAGCACTTTGGGTACACCGACCACGGTTACTGTTGTGTCCAGGAGAGCCTGTTTGGTTCGACAGGTCGAATCCTTTCGACTTTGAGAGCTTCTGTGATTAAAGAAAATTACTGACCACGCCACTGCAGATAATTACAAGGAGGTCATAGCGGGGACTCTGACAAAGGCGCCGTAGTCATCATTGCAAATGGCGGAACTGGCTCAAGCTACAAAATTTTCTGGTTTCATGGCTTGCCACAATGTTCTAGTCCGCAGTGTCAATTGAAGGAGAAAGCTAAGCTATTTGTAGAACGTTATCCGGAAAACTTAGACCGACATCACTTGACGTCACGCGGTAGATGCTGTTGCGTTGTCCATGTCCAGGAATATGGTTTTCGTTAAGTGATATGAACAGAAGATGACTTGTAACAGCAGTTCATGGTCTCTGTCTCCGAGAAAATAGGAGTACTCTTGAGCACGGTAATGAATTGAATGACGAGGACGTCTATATTATGTAGGTAGGTTGTTTTCGAGATGTGTTCTCCAATAGTTTTAGGTTAGATTATGAATTAAATGGCTAGATCATAATTAGCTTCGTTAAACATGTTGATCGATCTTACATTAAACGTAGAATAGCATTTTGTGAATATAAGTTTTTTGCCTAATTTAGGAACTTGTTAGCACTTAGAGTTTATTTGTTTTTTAATTATTTCGCAAAAAATATTTCAAAAACTAGTGGTATTTTAGTGAAAATTTAGCTATATATTATTTTGTTTGGTCGAACGGGACATGGAGCAAATATGAAATTGTTTTTTTAAAATAAGAAATAAGTAAATTATAAATTGTAAAGGAATTTAAAAAATCATCGATTAGATGTGCTATAAGGGTTGTTACAGAGTGCGACAACGCACCTGTAGATTTACTTGATGCCTATTTAGAATTGAAAGTACGATTGAGCAAACTCATCGAAATTAATTCTTCCTCAACGAATGCCTCCAATACAGTGGCGAATCCGAAACCACCGGAATGCAGCAGCAACACTTCTAGCAGTTCCCAGGAACGTAAGAATAATTTCAATAATAACAGTAACAATAATCATACTTCGTCGATGGAGAATATTGTATCGAATCTAGCGTCGATCCCGTCGCATGACACGCGAGGCTTAGTGCATAATACTCGCAGCTCGTCACCTACACGCGACTTGACGACAATCAAGTTTGCGTCATCATTATCTGAATAGTTTGATTCAACTTCACCAAACGCCGTGAATCAGACAATCTCGCATATCCGTAGCTTATCGCCTACACGCGACTTCAGGACAACCTCTCACGATCCTCAGAACCGGAAGTGACTGAATCCCGTGCAGGACAACAGAGTCAATTTCGAATCGAAACCTGCAGCAGAGGTTTCGAAATCCGCGATGATCGGATTACCTAGGAGCATTTCCTCCTCAATCAGCATATCAACGTTCAATCTATCTAATACCACGTCGCCTGCATCACCCGAGAGCAAGAACATCATATCGGAGAGCCATTGGACATAACGCGAAGACGCCATCTTCGCCATTGCCGAAAGGGGCCACACCTGCGAGTTACCCGAATCGGAATAATCTTCACGTTATCACCACCGTGACAAATTCCTCAAATGACATCGATAGTTGTCAGAACACTTCATCGACTATCAACACTTGTACACTGAGCCCACAGATCGCTGTATCGGACAAGTCTCGGACCACAAACAACTCACTGGAGTCACCCTTGGCTCCAACTGCGCCAACATACTCTCCAATACCAAAGCAAGTCACAGTCACGATGTCTAACGCTCATTCTTCACCAAGGATCATCACTAAGAGAATGCAATTCGGACGGTTCATCGGGGAGAGTGCAGCCTCCCAATCAACTACAAAACTCCGCGTCGTATTGGACGAATCTGCACCAAGCAACACCGGAGTTCCCTTCAACGATGCCTCCTGGACCGAACTGGTCCACTACATTTTCAGGACCGTGACGGTCCACGATCTTCCAGGGACCGAGACATTCAAGGACACTTCCTGGGCCGAGATGCTTCACGACACTTCCAGGATCGAGACATACGACGACACTTCCTGGACCGAGAACTACAACTGCCAATTTCTAGGCAACGAAGAGGACCACGGCGATCGAAATACAAGAACTTTCCGATCAGGACATAGACAACAAATTTGTCAAATTATTATAACTCTGCTATTTTCCAGATAAAATTCGTACTCTCCGAATGGAATCTCGCCCGTTTATCAACCTCGGAATCAACTATTGCAGACTAGTTTACGTCACGTAGTATTAGCCTAGTATTACGCCACGAGGCTTAACTATAGGCCGTATTCCTAACCGTCGCTCGCGGTACTACAGTGCCGCAGACAGATCGTCTTTTAGGACCGGCGAAATGTATACAATGTAGCGGCAAGCGCATATTTATCATCAAGTGTCGAGTTCTAGAAACATCGATTTCGGTCCATTACTTTATCTACACAAAGAAGGTGGCATACGTGATCATAGGCGCAAACGGTGGCGTGATCAGAGCGTGGTGGGTGTCGTCTCCCAGAGAAGACAAAGCAAAGATCAAAGGGCAATCAGTCTTTTTTGAAGATTCTAACAGTATATATCGAGAGGTCTGACCGGTAAAACTAAAGTCGCGTAGTCTAACGAATTCATCGAGAAATATCATAGTCGGGTCGAATTTCTGTAACATATTGATTGTACACATTGCTCAATAATTTGTGACGTTTTCATTATAATGTTGGATATTGTTAAATATACAAGTTAATATTAACCCTGTTAATACAGTGTTAAATTCATTGAACCACCTCTGTTATTTTAACCGAAACAGGGGAACGACTAATTCGCGGCGTCGATTATCCAAATCGTAGCGAGAATTTACGCCTCTCGCTGATGCGCTCTCCTCGCAAACGCGTCTCTCCGCGAACGGTCGTAATAAATTAGAATGGTTGTTTTTACTAACAGGAAATGAAATTGTACTTTTTACGAAATAAGTTATAATTAGATCTAATTCGGTTTACAATTAATTAAATTATCGTGAAAGTGTTCCTTGGCAAATGGTTTTTTTATAACAATCATTGCTTTATTAGCTTTAAAAAGCAGATGAATAATTTTTTCAATGTTTTTAGTTTGCTCATTGGAATTCTGTGAAAAGTTTCAATTAAGTGACAGCGTATATTCCGCGTTTTTATAATTTAAAAGCAACAACGTCGCTTCGATAGAAAATATTGGAAAGCTGCTTATAATAAGAGGTGTAATATTATAACTTGGTACGGTCGCTTTTTAATATTTAATTAGAAACGAAAATCCATTCCTCTGGTACGCTCTACATTTCCCTTCTTTACTTTCTCATTTTTGTGATTTGTGTCTCCTTTGCCAATAGTATTTTATATTTCAACGTAGTTTTGTTGAATGGAAAGGAAAGTTATATTCATTGGACTTCGACCGTACATGTTACAATGTACACTAACTTCATTGTGTATAAAGTGTAAGAAATTTTGGTTGGTCTTGTATGTGACTTTATTATGTTATTATATAAATAAAAATTCATCGAAACTTGACTAATTTTATTCTCAGATAAAAGCTAAAGTGCTTACAACGCGTGAATATTTAGATGTCGGAGATGAAAGGACACCGGGACCTTCCCTTTGGAAATTTTGGGAAAATCCCCAATATTTTAGCCTAGAGTTCATCATAGCTGTACTCAAATAATTGTTTAGGATTTAATCCCATTATATTTGTTCGAGATTTGTGATAATGAGCTTGGTCTTGAAATGACAACTAGTCGCTGAACGTAGTCACGGTCACGGGATGAACGTTTTTACCTAATAGAGGTATGGAGTAATTGTATAGCTCTCCTTAAAAAGATATAGTTGTAGCGGCGCTCGACAGTAAACATTCCAACGGTTCCTGTCCCGTGGCTCACCACACACAGACCCTATTCTTTGGGCAAGATGATTACCAGATGTCGATGCATCTCCACAGGACATGTTCAGCTAGCCTGAGGACCCGCTATAAATCTTGGGATTTAGTTAACTAAGGTCCTTCAAACGAACAAACAGTCTTTATCCTAACAGTCTTTAAATCTATCACATTCTACGGGAAGATACAGGAAATCTGCTTTTCTCACGAACGACGCTTTCCGTCAGCAACGTTCTCTCAAGGGCGGTTAGCATTCTTCAACCACCAACATAGAAATTAACCAATTAACAGCAACGTCCATTTCCCTCACTTTCCGAACGAAGGCTTTCCTCGACGAATCCGATGATCTCGTATTCTTGGACACATCCCATCATAGTTTTCCTCTGCAGCATCATCATGGCGGAAAGTCATTCTCTCGTGAAGTCTCATTAACGAGTTACATTGCGTCTTTACGATCTGAATATTCTACGTTTCAATAAAGAGTTAGGTGAGTAATACTTGTACTGTGGACAAGTAAGTCGAATCCGTCTTAGACTTTGGAGTAAAGTACATTTGTTATCCCGTTGGCCGCGGATTCGTTATCGAACCTAAGACCATTGTCATTAGTGTCTAATCATCGCGGTTACTTGTCAAATTCTGCAATAAAAATTTGTGCGAGTAAATATCTTCTTTATTGCATAACAACAATGTCCAATCCAAATGAAGATTCATTACACGCCCCCAACTCTAATCATAATGAGAACCCGACATATAAAATCAGATTTAAAAAAAAAGTTGATCTTTTTTCCCTCTTGATTATAACGATCGTATATTTACAAAGTGAAAGAAGACACAGGAAAATAGACAGGATGATAAGGATATTGCAAACTTAAATGGGTAAACTGCGAGAGCTTAACTTACAGGCAAAAGAAAAGAGAGACGTTATATAAAGTTTGTCAAGAAACATTTTGTTACAGACTTTTCTCGATATTTAAATATCGTATGCATAAAATAGGTAACGACGCATTTTTCAGTACAGCACATAGAAATTAACTGTTTTATTGTGCCAACATAGAATGATTTTTATCTTGCACTAACAATTCTGAATCGTGGTGAATGGTTATAAAATATAATAATATAATAAAAAATAATTAATTAGTATTTTTTATTCCTCATTTCAAAGTGATGTCCTTGTACTCGGATTGGATAAGCTTGGCATCGCTGAATCATGGAATTAATAACAGTACGCAGTTCCTGAGAATTTTACTCAGTTTCAATAATTGCGTTCTTATGCGTAGAATATCTGTAGAAAACTCTATAACAAAACGTTTATTGATAAATATTATATAACATCCTCTTTTTCCTTTTGCTTGTAGGTTTGTCCGTTTAAGTTGTCTGTTTAAGGCACCCTGTATAAAATGACACAGCATGTGTACAGATTAAAAATTATCTGTAGCGAACCATTATCGCCTCGTTCTTTAATCATCGTCGAGCTAATCTGCATTTTTCAGGTTTGCGTTGTTCAGAGAGCCAGCCATTATGAAATTACTTCGGCCAGAGCACGTATCACGAAATTATCCTGGTAAATCGGCCAGTGACAGTAATTATGTCACTGTCAGGCTGCGTCTATCTCAATTATCCAGTTACATTTCCAAATTTTCACTCGGTTTAATGATACTGCTTAAATTTCACCGTTAAACGCGTGTCGTGTCCGCACCCCCATCTCTTTCGTGCCTTCCAGCAGTTTCAACGAATCGATGCGAACCGTGATAATTAACTTGCCTCCCTGCTTCTCGCGATTTTACCAGGAAACGAAGATAAAACGTGTGAACGAAGAAACGTGAAACATTCACCATAATATATACGCCGAAGACTGCATCTAAATGACTTTTATAGATTATATAAGGTATTTCGCAAAATATATTATTATCAAAAACTAACAATGAGTGTGGTTTTGTATAAATAAATAAGTTGAAAATACAAAAAGTATAAAAACATTACTCATCGACATCATAGTAAACGCCCATAATTTAATTCTTAAAATTCACAAGTCTGATTACTTTTCTTCATGAATATAAATTCTTTAAGAAGTTGGATTCTTGTAAAATATAAAATATTATAACAAATGAGAAACTGCATTTGCTGTTTTTGTCCATTAACTTTTCACCATATTGCCCACCCACCATATTGCATATTTCTGTTCAATACAACAGTCAAATATCAGGAGTTTATATCGTAAGTTATTAAATATCATCCCTTTCGTAGTTTTCCATTCACATTAACGAGGCTTCCTTATATTAGGAACTCATAACCATAATTAATAATTTATTATCAACCTTTTATTCTCGATGAATACTTTTCTCTTACTGTCATATATCGGGGAACAGCTGTATGCATTTAACGATTCCGTTATGCCGAGTGGTATAGCAACATAATCGTCATCATTGCGTCGCGCGTTTTGCCAAAGCGTTTCATTTTCATACAATAAACAAAATGCGATTTTACAGTTTTTCTTGATTTTTTTCTATTTATTCTGTTCTATTGTGTCCTGTGGTTAGTTTTTCCGCTAGGTCCTTAGATTTTGAAATAAATTGAAAAATATAAGCAAAAGGTGATACGTTTTAGGTGTCATCTTCACTTTAAACATATTTATATATTTATAATGTAATAATAATTTATATCATTTTTCAATTTATTTAAATTTATTTCAAACGAATTGATGAAATACATGTGAAATTAATAAAGAATTGCGTTGGTGAATAAATAAAATCAATATTGTTTCTATAGAAATGATAATACACGATAATGTGTAAGACACAATATTTTTTATAAATGTTGAATAATATTTAAGATTGGTTAATCATTGGAAAGAATCCATGTGTTTAAAACAAATTAATTCAATCTAATTGATCGTTTAAAGATTAAGTCATGGTTCGCATCTTTTTCGGCAAGTCCTACATTTCGTAATACTTGTCATATCATTTTTAACTACATTGTCACATCGCGTACACGTAACGGTTTACTATTTTAATTCAGCAATGTTCGCATGTTCACGATATTTCTCGATGAAGATATCCCCATTGAGAGAGGAACTTTGCGAATGCCCCCTTAAACCGTGGAATCGGACTACTTTGTCCATAATTTAGTTAAGAGCGTCATGCGTGTGACGTGCACGGTATAGAATAGATCGGAACAACCGAAGCGCGAATAGAACTGGCGTGCAGCCAACCCCCTGGTCCAGGATCCGTGTAAGTGACTTATTATCCGCCGTTTATACGCGCACTCTCTATTAGAATACGCTAGATAGAGTATGCCTCTGCATACGCCTAATTCTTCTTCGTAATGATGCCTATCATTAAATGTAGGTTACATGTAATTGGGCTCAGTGGTCATTATATGTATACACGAGCTATCTAGTGAACACTTTTTACCCGTTTGATCCAAACTGACTAATTCCATTATAATAATTCTATATAATTTTTGATTAATTGACCAATCTCATTACCTATCTAATTAATAAAACTACTCTTACAATAACGCACTCCTCATTCTCACAAAAGGTCCATTTCTTTTTAATAATAACATTTTAATGGAAGGATGAATTATATATTACTCTATGTTAATCAATAATTGCTACTTTCCCAGTAAAATAACATTCCCAGAAACACTGAAAACCACTTTACTAATCCTACTACACAATACACGCCCAGCAACAAACTTTGATTAGATTTTTTATATCCTCGCCCCTTTATTTGTTTCTACATCCTATTTCGCATACATCGTTTTATAACTTGTTTGTTTTTCTTATTTTCGCAAAATGCGGACCTACTCGCTACAATTACGTCACTGGACCACGAATTTTGTCCAAGAAAATTCTGCAAAGTGATTCACGCGTTTTAAAGGAAATCGCGTGTAACAAAAAGAGTCCGCGCAGTCCCAATGTTTATTCCCACGGATACTAACAGAAGCGCTGGAAAATGTGACCACGAAAGTCGCATCTAAAGTCTATGATCCCTATTTATAACGACTCATTGCTTTGGTTAAGGGATGGGAGAGTGGTCTAGCTGGGAAGAAAGACAATGATTTGTTTCTCGAATGAATGGGGAATAGGCATGCGGAAACTTACATTGACTTACATGAAATGCTCCAAGTCGAGGCCGTGGAAGTTTTTGAATCCAACCACTATGCAAAGGCAACTTGGCTAGACTCAATTTCTTTTTACTTTATCGAGACTGAACGTGATGCAATTAAAAAATATAAGTTCAACTAAAAACAGTGGTAGTATTAAACAACGATATGACATAAAATGTTACTGAAACGCAAGTATAAAATGCAACGATAAAAAATTGATGTTACACTGATAAATGATAAATCGATGATTTGAAACGGTAAAGGATGCAAGTATTAGAGTGAGGATTATGAATATCAGTTAATTTTGCTATTTGCGTTATTTGTTTCTTAAATACTATGGTCTTATAATGTTTATCATGTTTAAACACTGAGAGGGAGAATAAATAGTATATATAGTATATAGTATATATAGTATGGAATAGTATTTATATTTCCTCACCTATAAAGACATATATACTTAAAAGAATATAGAAACATGTACATATAGATATACGTATAAAAATACATATCAACTTTTATTGATAGGAAATTTTTACCTTAAGTTGTGTTAAAATTTCTCATATGCTATGTAAAGAAAAAAAAGGTCAATTAGTCGGACAGAAGTTGAAATTTTATAGAATTTGCAATCTAGCAGGAATAGGAAACGTCTCACTGTCCGTCTATATATTTGCCTTCTGAATACCCGTCCGCGATCTTTGCCGACATTTATCCCGACGGAATATCGCAGCGAAGGTAAAGTATCGGCTGTCACATTTCCCGTATTGAACATCAATCGAACAAAAGAATCGCACAAGTTCCGTCACGTTCTTTGGAAGTCGAGTCGAACATTTGTACCAGGCCTTCGTCCCTTATACCCCCGGAACATTGAATCTCTGAGGTGATATTTAGTAGAAAAATCATCTAGGTCTTAGTTCGTTGAATATTGGTCGGATTTTATATCTATAGTGACGAGCTTCCGGCGAATATTAAGTTGTATATGTAGTATGTACACGCTAAAAGAAGAGAATCATTTTTTTTCTGTAAATAATTTCTAGAATTATGAAATGTTATTTTTGGTTTCGTTTGTCAACTATGTCTGATTTGTCGGAATAGAGAAATTGAAATATCATATTTCGGAAAAATTGTCGGGATTTTGTTGGCAACAGCATTAGATGCAAGATAATTGAACTTAATAATTTTTCGTTGAACGGCCAATGAACGTTAAATTTTAGAGTAGGCTTCCAGAATGTAGAATATTCTGGAATCATGCGGACGTTGATCCATAATGTTCATAAATATGTATTATAAAATAAATAATTTTCTTCTATATCTTGCCAAAATAGAAATTCATGACTGAATCCAATTAATGCTTAGAAACGTAATACGTATACCATATTATCGTATCTGACTTATTTCGGTCTTTTCAATCACATAATACCCTTTGCTTAATTTTAATTATTGAACAATTACTCTGCATTACAGTCAAATAGAGTATAATTAGAAATTACACGGACAATTTCTTATCTGATTGTAAGACAATCTGAACACGATGTGTTTATTCATTATGAATTAGTGGCACATTTTGAACTAAATAGGATTCAAATTTTAAGCTGTAGCATTTGATATCGAATTTCTTGCTTTGCAATTTACATGACATTACGTGTTAGTACCTCGATAAATGTCTGAGCGCAGATTTTGTAAGCAAATTTCAAGAGAATATAATCTATTATTTATATAAACACGTCCCGATTTATTCGAAACGTGTTTTACTCGGCATGATAGGATACTTGATAGCCTGTTCCATTTACTAGCGTTGAGGACACAGAATACTCGACTATTTTTGGTATCACAGTCGCAAGACTATTGAGGCTCCACGAATCAATAAGAGAGGGAATATAATTTACAACACTTTCAAAATTTCTCGCTATCATTTAGCTAGTACCTCGGATGACGAAATCCAGGTGACCGCTCCGAGCGTCCGAAGCTAAACGTTTTCTTACATTTCTCTAATCAACATCTTCTAAACTGAAAGGTATTTTCTTCTTTATATGTGTTATGTAGTAATAATATTATAATAAAAATAAAATAGACAAGTTTTAACAATTATTAAAAGTTTCGGTGAAACTGTTACATTCTCTCTGATTTCGATGATTTTTTAATATATTGCAGGAGGCGTGATTCTAAATAGCCTTTTCCTGTGTGGCCTGTCGGTTGCCTGTAGTTTCCGAGGTATTTGCAAAAGAACTATCTATAGCACGAAAGTGGATTCTGTCTATAACAGCGTATAAGTTCGTATTGATTGTCGGCAGCTTTGCGGCCAGCAGGTGTAATGATCGAACCAAAATCTAAGTGTTATCTTTTGTTTTTGGCATATGTGTAGGGATGATAGAGCAGGTGACTATTACAGGAAGTTGAACTACTATTTTATTGCTAGGTAAAAAGAAACGTTCACTCACACCTGTTGTTCCGTTCGCTTACACTCGCTGTTTCCTTCACTTATACTCATTGGTTAAGATTTTCTTATTTTACGCAAGCATTTGCTACAAGCATACACACATACACACACGCAGCATATACACATACACACACGCGCGCGCGCGCGCGCACATACCCATGAACATCCCTTTTAGCCTAAGCTACGTGTCTCACAAAGACTGCATATGGCCACCACCCCGTCATTTCCTGTTGACCTTAATCACTGGTCATTTTGACCGCACACGGTAGGAATAGGTATACACGAAGTGTTGGTAGGTTTAGTGTTAAGACTAAACAGAAAACTATGAGCGCTCGGTTCTCATTACCGATAACCCCGTTTCGTTAAGCTATCTACAATGTAACACTTATCCTAACTTATACACTAACACTACATATGTTATATACACGAGGGTTAGCTGAGCTTAGGTAAAGCTCCGTGCACAATTACATATGCGAGACTATAAGAAATGTCTGTTATAATTAAATTATTAAAAATGAATATGTGTCATCAATATATCAAGTTTAGGTTTAGATTAGTTTTTTAAACTGGCCACCTCACGGTGGCTGGCAACACTTGTATCAAATTTACAATTATTCTTTTCGTGCAGTAATGTTAATTATTTATTCGCTTAGTATTCTTATAATCAATTTGTTATTATTTCTTGCAAACGTTGTCAGCCGCCTCGCGGCGGACGAATTAAAAAAACTAATCCAAGTACAGTATTGTGCTCACTTTCTTTTTGTATGTAATATTAAAAATAATCCAAAACCTATTTCTCAAATGTTTGTTTAATACACGGAACCTGAGAAGCATGCCGCCACTGTCAAGTACAGTTACCCCGAATATAACTGACCTAAGTCACCATGGGTCATTTCGTGAATGCCGGATGTAACCGGCATTAGCCACTGTGGATCAATTCATGGATGTCAAATATAGTCAGTGCTAGCCGCTAGAAGGGTTTGCGAGCTAATAGAACTTTAACATTTTTTCCCAAGGAAACGGTACATTTGCGACCTATAGATCCTGTGAGATTTTTGTTCCTCGTGATAAGTACTACACGTCGTAATAAAAAAATTGGTCTTGAAAATCATGCTCAAGGTCAATTTTGTAGCCTCTTTTGTTAACAGATCTTCTCCGGTTCGAAGGTATAAAATCACTTCCCAAAGCTACGACAAATAATTTCTAAGCACTCTATACATATTGTACTTACATACTTGTTGGAGATTTGTCACGATAGTTTGCTCAAGGTTCTTGAATATCGCAGGAATGCCGTGCGGTTCTTCACAGTGCACTTACTAAAAAGCCATGAATGCTTTCCTCACTCCGTGGTGTTAGATAAAGTTTCTATTCTTCGGCAATACGACATTGGGTTATTTGTCATTCGCAAACTATCTCACGCATTCTCTAAACAATCATATCATCGACACCTCAGTTCGGCGTCTTCGAGTCGTCGGTTATCGTCTTTCCAAATATTCACTCAAGCAACTTACTATTTACCAAATACCCAGTTGGACAAATTGTAAAGTACAAATTAAATAATAAAAAAAAACTTACCAAAGTTCTTCTTGAGCCGCAGACCGAGTTATAACTTACAATAGAGCTAAATAGCGGCGGGCTATTTATCGTTAATAAAATGCGTTGATGCTAACATATAAAGTTCGTTCAACGAGTGGAGATATCAATTATAAAAAAGAAACATTCTCACATGCATATGAAAGAGACAGCAGGCTTTAAGGCTTAGCTATTAGAAGATATTTATCGGCAAACGCCAATCAATTGTTATATCTATTTATGGGACGCATTTATCAGTCCGTAGTAAAGTCCGTAGTCAGTTCGCATGAAAAATAGTGAGTACGGTATCTAAGAAATACGACTACACCTCTGCCCCGTTTAAATAACAATATCTGCATATGTTCATAGTTGGTATCTCGATTCGTTGAATGGACTATAGGTTAGTATCTGGTTTCGTTCAAATGTATTTCTTTACGAATTTATCTCGAAGTCTTTTTATAGATACACTAAGTTAATCCACACCAAACTGCATCTTACAGACCAATATCACTACTTCCTCTGTTTTCCAAAATACTAGAGAAAATAATATACGATCGCCTAAAACTAACACCAAAGAAAGAAAAATTAATACCAGGATTCAGAAACAAACACTCCACGATAAAGCAAATGCATAGGCTCGTCAACAAAATTTTATTAGCAATAGAAAAGAAACAATACTGTACAGCCATCTTTATGGACATTGAGGAAGCATTTGACAAAGTGAACCACCAAAACTATAAAAGAAAAAACACTTCCCGGAACAAATCCACCACTTACTCAAATCATACCTAAGCAACAGAACCTTTGTGGTAAAAATAAAGGGTGTATATACTGAAGTAAAAGACATTGTTACGCCACGAGGCTTACTATAGGCCGTATTCCTAACCGTCGCTCACGATACTACAGTGCAGCAGACAGATCGTCTTAGGATCGGCGAAACGTACACAATGTAGCGACAAGCGCATACGTATCATCAAGCGTCGAGCTCTAGAAACATCGATTTCGGTCCATTACTTTATCTACACAAAGAAGGTGGCATACGTGATCATAGGCGCAAACGGTGGCGTGATCAGAGCGTGGTGAGTGTCGTCTCCCAGAGAAGACAAAGCAAAGATCAAAGGGCAATCAGTCCTTTTTGAAGATTCTAACAATATATATCGAGAGGTCTGACCGGTAAAACTAAAGTCGCTTAGTCTAACGAATTCATCGAGAAATATCATAGTCGGGTTGAATTTCTGTAACACATTGATTGTACACACCGCTCAATAATTTATGACGTTTTCATTATAATGTTGGATATTGTTAAATATACAAGTTAATATTAACCCTGTTAATACAGTGTTAAATCCATCGAACCACTTCTGTTATCTTAACCGAAACAGGGGAACGACTAATTCGCGACGTCGATTATCCGAATCGTAGCGAGAATTTACGCCTCTCGCTGACGCGCTTTCCTCGCGATCACGTCTCTCCGCGAAAGGTCGTAACAGACATCAAGGCAGGGGTACAGCAGGGAAGCGTCTTAGGACCAATATTATACACGGCCGACATACCAACAACTACCAACAGCAAAATACTGACATTCGCGGATGGTACGGCTGCACTAGTCAGACACACTAATCCAGAAACAGCAGTCATTATTACAAGAGTATATCGCAGAAATAGAAACAAATAAAAACAAATCCCAATAAATGCAACCATATTATTGGGTTGGCAACTAAGTGTTTGCGGATTTTGTCATTAGGTGGTAATGATAAAATCCAATATATTTACACTACGAAAACGGAAACCACCAAATATCCAAATGAATGGCACGTACATAACACAAACAAGGCAAGTTAAATACCTAAAACTTCACTTAGAGACACAACTTACATAGAAACAACATACTAAATCAATTATAAACAAAATACGGAAAACAAGACAGATGTACTGGCTAACTAGTCGAAATTCTAAACTCAGCATAGAAAGTAAACTAAAAAACTACAAAAAATTAAAATAGAAATAGAGATTTCTAAAAAAAAATGAAAATTATTTCTTGGAAAAAATAAAATCTTGAAAAATGTTAATTCTAACTTGTAAAGATGAAAGTTTTCTCCACTATATTTTTAACATTCTAAACATTTGAAAAGGTCAGAAATGGTTACCTCAATGTTTGAATGTAGAATATTTTTAAATACGTTTAAAATAATCACAGACACGCATCACGTACAGTAATGCAAATAAATGTGAAATAGAAAAGAATTGGCGTGTTCTCCAACATAACAGGGCCAATAGAAAAAAAGGATAAGTTCTATCGTGAAGGCAGGTGGGTGACGCATACGTATCTTCTTTGAAATTTTCATAAACTTTCACGTGTCGGAAAATTGCGCGGGATTGAGCAGTCTAGTTAGTAGTTACTCACTCGCAAGGCAGAGTTAATTCTTTGCAATCATAAGTACTTGATATTATAACCGATATCAGAGCCACACATCGCAAGCAATTGAACCATGAAATTAACATTGTCCGCCGAAAGGAACAAATTTACACTAAACAACATTTATTCAATTCATGAAATCGTGAATATTTTCATTTTTCATAAAATTTATTATATATGTCGGAGATGAAAGGATATTGGGGCCTTTCTTTTGGAATGTTTAGAAAGGTCCCCAATACTTTAATCCAGACTTTTTATTATAGCTACACTTAAATAATAAAACTGAGAAATAGTTGTTTATGATCTAATCCGATTATGGATATCCAAGATTTGTGACAGTGAGCTTGGGCTCAAAGTGACATAATGGGTCGCTGAACGTAGCCATGGTCACGGGAGGGATGTGTACCTAACAAAGGTATGGAGTAATTGTATATCTCTCCTTAAAAACGATTGACCCGAGGTACGGAGAGGAGTATATAAGGGCAGTTCCACTTGAACTAAGACTCAGTCCGACAAGTTCTACTTGTACAGTGGACAAGTACATTAAGTGACAGCAGAATCTTGTATCAAATAGCATTCGTCATCCCGTTAATCATGGATTCGTTATCGAACCTAAATTCATTGTCATTGACATCTCGATTATCCAATCGCCACTATTACTTGTTAAACTCTGTAATAATCACATTTGTATCAATAAATATCATCTATAGTACACAACAACGATAGCCAATTCACGTGAAGATTCGTTATACGCTCCTAACTCCAATGATAACCCGATATATATTTATTTATTATATATTTTTATGTCAGACATTTGAATAGTACGGTTGATTTTTCTGGTAGGTGTATTGTAATTTTAGCTTGAATTTCTCGCGAAATATTGACATTATCATCAAGAATACTGATCAAATTTATAAATTTAGAAAAAAAAAAAAAATGAATATTTACCTTCGGAGGAAATGATTACAGACATTTTGTTTCCAGTTATATGGAGGAGATATTTTATTTTTTCACTTAGAAAATTATTCCGTAACTGAAATTCGTAAAGTCATCGTAAAGTCATATGTTTACTTTCAAATTCTTTAACGTCCACACAATGTTTCATTACAAATTAAGATATCACTTTGTTCGCGTGGTCATTTAAAATCTTTTTTCATTTTTACAAGTATTATGTATCCCTGTAACTTTCAATTATTTCCGTGAATTGCAGTATCCAATTCCTGTAGTTAGAGTTTATTGATTGCGGTTGTTCTGCGAACACTTAATAGCGCATGAAGCGAATCGGAGACGGGTGACTTCTATCGTATAGCAGATTTGAAATTCAGTAACAAGTTCAGCAAAGCACCGAAAAAAAATGCTTTGATAACTAAATAGAAATTTCCGGTATATGAATATTGAGTAAGTATACTCTTCACCAGCTGGCTTTGGGTTTGTATACCACTTTATACTTGGAAACTTGCTGCATCCTAGACACGAGTTTTGCATAAAGCTGAAGAAAGCTTTTTTATTAGATATCATCAGTGTTCACGGATTAAAAATTTTTACCAAAATCTACCGCTATGAAAAAACATTGCGTGTCATGTCTACTGTATATCTCGTCTGTGTTTATTAGTACAACAGCTGTAGGAAATATGGTTCTCTTAAATCAAGAACTCCCTTACAGGTAGCTGAGTTTTAAGTATATTTGTTAATTTATATTTGTTAATATTTTATAATACCTTTTTAATTATTAATTTTGCGCAGAAACTGAGCAATAGATACACGCGCATTATGTATATACACATTATTGACAAAAAAATGATATACTGCTTGATTTTTAACAATTAAGTCAGTTAATATCTCTCTATGTTGTAAGTGACATTAGAAAAAAAAAAAAACAAAGAGGGAAATTTTCCATCATTTATTATGCTACATATATCATATTGTTCGATAAATTGTATTAACATCTTTACATATATTGATTCATTATTGTCAGCTGATTTGAAGAAAATTACATAGCCCTAATTGTTAAAGGATTAGAAAGCTACCGACATCTTGGCTCATTTAATTTAATCATGCAATAGTCTAATGTTCTCAAATATTCCCTGTATCATGAACGGTTCACTTCTCATTCACGTAATTGATTTCATCGCATAAATTGTGCCCAGCCCTCTGTAATATACAAGCTGTGCATACACATACGCGAAACACGTCATCGATAACCCGCCGCGCCACAAAATTATTATTCGGTGAAGTATTCAATATTACACTCCGTTAGACTGTGTTTATGCGATATTATACACATATATGTACTTATGTCTTGTATTTATATATATTCGTGCTGAAACGTAACTGAAAGCGGAATAAAAGAAAAAAGGAGGAAAAAATAGGAGCATAGGAAGAAAGGAAAATGGAATAAGGAAATTAGTTGACTTTATTCGTTGTCGTTCCAAGTACGCCATGCGCGAAGTACGCAAAATCGTGGCGAAATAATTCCATCAGACTGTCAAATGATTGGGAATATTCGCATAGTTTTGCACGAGAACTTCGATAGGCGAATAACATGGGTAAGTTGAGTAAAAGCGGAGCAGTAGTTATCCGCAACATGTCTCTGCTTTCAAGCAGCAAGATCGCTATCAACTTTTCACGCATTGTTCATACCTCGTTCGTACAAATTATGTTGTATAAGTTGTTTGTATCACAATTGAAACTACTTTCGTTTTCCGTTTCTTTCTTTCACGAATTTTATCCATAACGAATTTTGACAAATATATTATTATAAGATTTCTTATAATATATAGGAATCCGCCTTAAGCATTTCTTTGTAAATATATTTTGAATATCTAAGAACTAAATGATAGGTTCGATGAAAATCTGTTAAATCTTATTTATTCTTCAACGTAACGTGTTTAAAGGATTCATCGTATGCATGTTCAAAATTTGTATGTATAGTTATACAAATAAGTATACGATAAGTACACAAATAAAGGAATGAAAGTATACAAATAAAAAAAATAAGTATACAAACATATAAGCGATACAAATGTTCAAATGGAATCGATGATGGAAATTTAAAATGTCGAATAAATACAATATATACATATAAAGTTAACCGAATGTATACAACTATAATAGATACACTTACCCCAAATGCTTTGATTCGGAAGCACGCAAACATATATTACGAATTGAGACCAATAATGTGCTCGATTGAATTTGTATTCATGGTTCGTTTAGCTTGAATAGAGCTACTTTCTCAATGCAAACTACATCACTTAAGTTGACTTCGCTTTTATTATGGACGGTAAATACTTGGATCATAAATTATTGGAATATAATTGTTTCAACATATTTAGATAGAAGAAAATTATTTGTTTTCTCCAATATTTAATATACTGATTGTTATTTTGAAAAAAACGAAGGTGTGTGAAGATTGGTGATTGAGAACTTTAGATCAAATAATGTATGTGTTTGATATAACATTCTAGCAGCAATGGTTATGGAATTTAATATTTTAATTCAGTGTTATATAATTATCATATTGTTGATCGACGTAAGTTCAATACAATGACATGATTTAATTCCCTTGTCAACTAAGGAGATACATTAACTTTTTCTGATAATGCTATCCCAATTTATTATATATTATCCTAGCACTACCCCATCCAATTTTATTTCACACATTGCAAACATCAATTCTTTTTTCCCGTTTTTCCCTTATTAATCTTTCGTGAATTTTTGTTCAAATATTATTATTATTATGAAAAAATTTTAATCAATGTAAAAGATGATTTTACTATTTCCACTAAAGTCTCTAAATCATCCATCACCAGAAATACCTATATTTCATTGGTATCATTTAAATGGATCATTTATCGGACGTTAGAATCTTTTTACCAATAGTTTCTCGTGTATTATTCTTTGTTTTTATTTCAAAAATTAATTTCAACGGTTTTTTAAGCATCGATGTTAGTAATAGCATTCGATCAAATTGTAATTTTTACTTTATAATCTTGTTTTTATTTTCTACTCCAGTTACAACTTCCATTTTTATTTATATTTTGTATTTCACTTTTAATTTTTGTTTGTACTTCACTTTCAACTTGCAATTTTATCTATACATTCGTAATATTAGATATTGTATTCCTACGACATAAATACAACATTGACAACACTATATGTATCTTAATATAAAGGTATAATAAAATTATGCTTTGGTGGAAAACTTTTTGTAGCGACTGCGTGCCATTTAAAATAAATTCTTCCAGAGTATCGTAAATTACCATAATGAAATTCGTTGATGAATCATACAGGATTGTATATATTTCATTCTGTAATTTTGGAAAACGTGCAGCGGAAGAACACGTATAGAGGGTAAATTTTTTTACTTTAATTTCAGAGAATCAAGCAATCCAGAATATTGTTGTAATCCGATAAAATAGAAAAAAAATAAAATAAAATAAAATAAAAATAAAGAAATAAAAAAATAAATAGTTACAGATTAATTAGGAAAAAGAACTATTAGACTGAACAACAATATATATTGTTTCGTAGAAAACGAAAACTTAGTGATAAATCAAAATAATCTTATCTTAATGACCAATTTAGTTTTAATTTGTAAAGTATAAATATTTGTTTTGTACATTTATCTTTGCAAGAACTGGGCAAGAAGGAAGATAAAATAAAAATATAAGATGGCGGAGAAAAAGGAAAATAAGAAATCTATAATATTCGAGGAAATGTAAATAATCATATTCGAGTAATTATGTTGATAGTAAGAAGAGAAAGAAGGATTTCATTAATAAATACATTATATTTATAGAAAATTCTCGAGTATTGCCCCCCCCCCTTTTCTCATTACATTGATACATATACTGTTTTTCAATTTTCCATAAAATTTTATATTTAGTCAGAGAATTTCCTGAATTCCTTTTTTATAGAATAATTTAGAGAACTTTTGTTCATAATAGACTTGTTTAAAAAATAGCACCAAATACTTCAATGCCTACCAGACTAATTCCTCAAATTTTGTAACGATTCTCTCCTTCTTATTAATTCAATTGTCAAAAATCTCACAATATTCAAGCAGTGAATGAGGACAATTTAGCAGGTAAAGCAGGTTTGATCTCTATTTTATATAATTACAATCTCCATAAAGAATAGAAGCAAGAACACTGGTGCCTGCGAATACTATTTCATTTCTGGGCTAGATAATCTGGAATATTCGTATAGTTTTGCAGAAGGCAGCAGACGCTAGGTGAATCAGGAGTAGGTTACGTGAGGAGAGCAGAGGAGATCTGTCCGCAACACGTCTCTGCTCTCAAGCGGAGCGGGTTCGCCCCGAGGCATTCAAGTTTACTTACAACTTCACTGCCAACTTCTCAATATTCATCCCAATTATATACCGAAGGTTGTGCGCAATTGCAACAGTATACAAGGCGTCGCGACGCCACGCTGATGCGATGACGACACCTAAGGTGAGCATACACTCGGTTCCGAGAAACGATTTTACCCTTCTTGCTGGCGCAATACACCTGCCGCGACGTTTTCCCGTCGATGCCTGTTGGTTAGCTGGTCGTGTTAGCGGTGGACGGGTTATGCTAATTTTTCACTGGTGTTGCTTTATCGCATTATAATTAAGTATAATGGTAGAAAATAGAATGTATGTTGTGTTCCTTTGTCTTGGAACTTATAGATCCTTAATAGGTTTGTTAAATAGCTATATCAGTTATATATAATGTATATTTATATCGAATTATTGTTATTCTATCAGAAATGATGAAATAATTTGTTAGAAAAATGCATTTATTTGCCGTTTTTCGCTACAAAATAATGATATCTATATAATTAATGCTGTATATCTAATAATACATGTATGTATTTAATCAAGTTCAGAATTTTGCTTTTCTTATGGATATTGTTCCCAAATGAAGGAGAATTTGATTCTGTAATAATTTATTAAACAAATATATTTTATAATATTGGCATTCTAGCAAAAAAATATTTTAAATCGTATTTATATTTTGGACTGTATTTTGACAAATTCCTTCGTAATTCACAATTCTACAAAAAATAAATGATTCTAATATATTGTTCTTTTACTCGTATTTATATCCTATAATCATTGAAGTGAAACATATATAGTATGTATTTTGAATAATATAACTTGCATCACCAAATATATATAACACTAATTAAAATTTTTAAACATTCACGTTACTATTATCTCGAAATTATTCGCTTCATATTTTTACAAAGCCAACAGCTTTAGACACAGGAAAGTTTTCCCTTTAAAGCAGTTATTGTTTCACGTTGGTATGATTTTTCGCTATCGAAATGAATGATATAGATTAAAGGAAAGTGTAATTTTTAATAATCATTGCTTGTTCGAGCCACGTAGTAACAAGTAATAGTCAGTCACAGACGTAGTGCTAACATTTATTACCCACATATTGCTAGTACGCGTACGCATCTCGAACGCAAAAACAAGGTCATGATTTCTTAGTTATCATTATCATTCATACCTATTACTACTTAAATATGATACTCTAAAGTTCAGCATCTTAGAAACAGATTGAAATATCAATTTCAAATAAAATTCATTGGCAAAGACACATGTTTTATGTGGGATGTGACGATTTTATTAGTAGAAACTGAGTAATATTTTGAGTTTGATTATAGATAATCGTTTAAAAAAAGAATAAATACGTAAGAAAGCGAAATTTGCTATTTACAAAAAATTTTAACTTACCTTTTTTGTTTGAAGGATAAGACTAGCAATTCATCTCTGAAAACAAAAAAAAAGGAAAGAAATGAAACGAGTTTTCAAAGAAATCTATATATTCTATTATATATATGTCGGAGATGAAAGGACACCGGACCTTCCCGTTGGAATTCTTTGGAAAATCCCCAATACTTTAATCTTTATAAGTTAACCCGATTATAATTGTCCGAGATTTGCGATAATGAGCTTGGGTTCGAGGCGACAACTAGTCGCCAATCGTAGCCGCGGTCACGGGATGAACGTTTTTACCTAACAGAGATATGGAGTAATTGTACACCTCTCCTTAAAAAGAAATAGTTGTAGTGACACTTGACCGTAAACATTCCAATGTTTCCTGTCCCTTGGCTCATCACATACAGATCCTATTCTTCGGGCAAGATGATTATCAGATGTCGATGCATCTCCACAGTACATGTTCAGCTAACCTGAGGATCCGCTATAAATCTTAGGATTTAGTTAATTAAGGTCCTTCAAACGAACAAACAGTCTTTATCCTAACAGTCCCTAAATCTATCACATTCTACCGGAAGATACAGGAAATCTGCTTTTCTCACAAATGACGCTTTCCGTCAGCAACGTTCTCTCAAGGGCGGTTAGCATTCTTCAACCACCAACATAGAAATTAACCAATTAACAGGAATATCCATTTCCCTCACTTTCCGAACGAAGGCTTTCCTCGACGAATCCGATGATTTCGTGTCCCTGGACACATCCCATCATAGTTTTCCTTTGCAGCATCACCGTGATGGAGAGGAACATTCTCGTGGGACCTCGTCAGCGAGTAAAACAACGTCTTTACGATCAGTGGATACTTCACGTTTTTAATAACGAGTCCGACTTAGACTTTGGAAGAAAAGTATATTTGTTATCCCGTTGATAGCGGATTCGTTATTGAAGCTAAGATCATTGTCATTAGCATCTCGAGTATGTAATTACCACGGTTACTTGTCAAATTCTGTAATAATCATATTTGTACTAGTAAATATTTTTTCTATTGCGTAATAACAATGTCTGTTCCAAATTCGTTACACGCTCCTAATCATAATGCGAACTTGACATATAAATTTTGATTATTTTTAAAAAGTTATATAACATAACATATATTTATATAACTTGCGAAGTATTTGACCAATATTTCGACAATATTTATTCTAGTTGCCTATGTCTCTCTATTTCTATATTGAATATACGTCCTAATATTTCTCGACGATGAAATGCCACTGATTAAATTTTTTGCACGAAGTATTCCATTTATACAAAGTGTTGACTTACTTGAATCCCAAATAAGCATATAACGTATTTACTGCTTCCGTCGGGACAAAAAACAGACACGAAGAAAGTTAGATGGACCTGTTGCTTTCAGACTAATGTACGAGACCACATCTTTCAATACTTGTGATCACCAGTTATGTTATATAGATTTATAGATATAAAAATTAATAGGACATTTAAAAATCAAAGTATCTTGCATTTCGAACTAAATTTCTTTGAAAAAGGTACAATGATATTATTTAGATATCATACCAAATTGTCCTTTTATTTAAATGTTTTTTTGGTGGTCAATTAAGAATCAATTAAGATCATAATTCGTAATGCGTGTAAATCTCACGAGAATTTGATAAGCCTTCAAAAACGAAAGATGCTGATGCACAAAGGATAGGCTGTGGTAATGTTCTGCTCTGTTGGTCTTTATACATTGACAAGATTAATTGCACTCCCGATAAAACTGTACGGTGAGGATGAAGTTGCTCATGAAATCGTTACCTGTTATTGATACGCGTGATATCGCGATAGCCTCTGGGGATTCTCCGGTGTTCGGAAAATACGATTTACCCTTTATTCACTTTTAATCCCTCTCCGACGCTCTTTCGACTTCCACTCCGGAGTCCATTAAATAACGATGTTTGAAAGAGACAATGTGCAAAATACTTTATATTCAACTAACCATAAATAACTTAAATAATAAATAATTTATTATATTCTTGTTATCGTATTAATACAATTTTTCAGTATTCGTAACGATGCAAAATTATTATCTACATTCATTGAATAACCGCGTTCGATAAAGACATCGTGAAATACTTTATACTTTCCTATCGAATAATTTATCCTACACGTGTTACATTAATACATTTATTCAACATTGATAATTTAGGCATTGATAGCACCGATTTAAGCTTACTAGTTTCGTTTTTATACCGTACTCTAATAAGCAGGATTTTGCAGTGATTAATTCATGTACATTAATTTTGGGGCAGCACGTGGCTTTATGAATATCGGATATTCCTCGTTTCACGCGGCTAAATGAATAAAATTTTCATTTAATTACCGTAATCATGCTGTATTTTTCGATACCTTCTTCTTTAGCCATACAAGTGTAAAGTAACTTGTCACCTATTTATTTCATTTCATACATAATTAATTTCGATAGGATGAAGCAGAAGGAGCCAAAAGTGGCGATAGAAATAAAAATGATCTCTTTTTTAAGTCATGGTATTTCCCATCTTTCCAGGTGGAAATGAACTATCCTATGAAATAAAATATCCCAGAAATATCCTGTTACATCGAACAGAAAAATAGGAGAAAGATTTGAAACAATGTTTGAATGTTATTTTTATGGGAACTATAATAGGAATTATGCCGTCGTATGTGCTTGGATAATTAATTGGAGTGTGAAAGTCAAATAAGTTTCTAACAAAGAAAATGTCACTGAATGCTATGTTATTAGATGGTTTCGCCAATCCAGAACGAATTAGCCAATTTTACATGATACGTTTTATGGTTCACGTATAAAAGTCTAAGTAATTGTTACGCATCAGATAGTTGGGAATTAAACGAGTCGAAATGTCAGTAAAATTACACCAATAATCCCATTGAATCAGAATAAAGTTTTACCCCATGTGGCAGTCTGCGTGGTTGGAGACTCTTCTTTTCTATTTTTTTCTCTTTCTCTTGCTTCTTCTCTTCCTTCTTCTTTTCCTTCTAGCATAAATCAATTAACAAATCTTATGAGTTTTATTTCCCTGAAGTACAAGTATAGTTGCATTTACTGAAAGGTAAGTATTGTGTATTTTCCTGTAAATGTTGTTTCCCTGGACTACATGTTGCAAGATTTTCTTTTAATTTTTCACACCTCGCAAAGTTTTAATGTGTATAGAGTTACGTATTTAGCTATGATATTTGTCGCTCAAGCGACTAACTCATGATATTTAATTAGCATAAATTATAAGAATATGTTCAAAGATTTTTGAACATAGACTGTAAGATATATGAATGACATAGTAACTATTTGTTTAGTATGAGTGAACGTCGATATTCTTTTCATTTTGTTTTGTTACTTTTTTCATTTTGTTCAGTTTTTAAGAGTTCAGTCTAAAATACAGACGTGCCTTCCTCAAATATAAATTAAATAAAGAAATAATTATTACAAGAAGGGATTGTTACATTTCCTAATACATTGTCCATAACCAATGTATGTAAATAATTTTTCCGATTATAGTCAGTTGTACTATTTTCAGTAAATTAGTATTCTGTATGTTGTTTATTATACCTAACGATTTATAGTTTCGGCTTCATATTTAGTTTTTAATAAAAAACTAAAATTCGCAGATTTTACAATTTGATATATAAATAGGAAGGTTGGGGTATTAAAAGAAATAGGAAACAATGTGAGAGTGTATAAAGAAAAGTATATATGAAAACGCACATGTGTATGTACATGAAAGAGGAATCCGCGAATGACATTGATGCCGGTGATTTATAGGTGGAAATGTATTTTCCATTAAGTTAATATATATTTTCATTTAGTCATGTGAATTTATTTAAAATTGTCGTTTTGAGACTCTAAACTTTGAATCCGTTATGACGTAACCAAAATTTGTCTAAAAACTATAACCCTTGCTTTCAAATCAGTATTACGATTCTTTACAACAAAATCAGAGTCTCGGCGCGAAAAGTGATAGGAATAAAATGGAAGTTGGGGATAGGTTCTGGATGGCTAGGTCATCAAACCTTTTACTATCGCTTCTAAAGGAATATACGGGGGCCCATGAGAAAGTAACTCACTAAGTAGTGTCGTTTATTACACCTCGAGCGTTTCACTAATCCTTGGAAAGAGAAGACGGGAAAGAAAAAGAAGAAAATCCGTGGTATCTTTGTGGTTGTGGATAAAGCGCGCACATATGTAGCAACGACGTCCTTTCCGGAATTATTTTTTCATTTCCTTGTGATCTGTAAAATCGTACTGATAATACAAAGATTGTTTGAAAAGTCAGACACGTTTTCTGATGTAATATATGCAGTTACACTGAGTAAAATAGAACAATTCCACTGAAATTGAATATGAATTTCCTACGTTATTTTTCTCTCCTTCTCCTTCTCTCCATCCTTATTCGTCATTATATTGTTTGTTTCACTGTCTTTCGCCCTCTTTACATACTTCGTTTTCGTTTGTTCGCTATTCCTGAGGTTAAAAAATTTTAATATTGTAACGAAATGTCGAGAATTGCAATTCTTCGGTATAGTTTATTTGACGCTATATATTTATATGTTGAATAGTCTGATGCGTACAAAATATTTAGAGGCTCATAAATGATTAAATCGAAATTTCTTTGACCAAATTTCATGGAATTACATTTCTCCTATAACTTGAACTCGTTTTGTTTCGTGCAATTGTAGAGTTATTAAATAAATCCGATGAAAAAATTTTCGCGAACCGATGTGTCTCGGTGCGAAACGTGGCATATTCGGCCGTATCATAATGCTTTATAATAGTTTCGAATTATCCAACCAACAGCTTCCAATTTGTTTCAGCAGTTATCCAGTTACATAGTGAAAGATTTTTAATTTGAACGTGGAATCCAAGTAAGAATAAATAGTAATAAGAAGGATAGTTTACCTTAGGCTGTAATTTTCGAAGGTGGCTAAGGACAAGCAGTGAGCACGCACGCTTCCAGCTTTATTCTATCTTCGAAATTAGTTGTGCCGTCTTGGCACGTCTTTGTCGAGTTGTTGGTGATGAAGTTTAGTATGCTAATTCGTAGAACAGCTGTGCAGTCCCTCCGACTCGAGCAAAATACCAAAATTATTGAATTTAAATTGCTGTAATTAAAATGTCTTACGCTCCTGCCGACAAATCTCCAGATTCTTGATATTAATTCGGACCGTTTGCTGTCTAATGCGAAGATGCATTTCGGATACTGTCATGTATTAAAAGCTACTCAAGCTGTTCCATGGTTGAACCAAGCATTCTCCGAATGTTATCAAAATAACATACATTTCGAAAAATTAATCAGTTCTCTAATTGAAAATTATTACAGAATTTTATAAACGAATGCAGGTTGAATTAATCACAATTAGTATTTAGAAGTATTAACGAGATACTTAGAAGTTTCGTATTCCATATTCTGCTGATATTAGTAATTAGGAACTTACTTGAGATTACAGGGTCCTTAATAATAGCATTGCAGAATTTTGGCTAGTATAAATAATTAACAAAGGGAAGAAATATGATTATATTTATTTCCTGCTTTTCTTTTTAAATCATCGGTCATTAGACAAAGGAAAGAGAACGACAGATCTTAAACTTGCCAGCCAGACAATCATACATTTATACTTGTACCATAAGTACCATAAGTGCATCACGCATTCATTCTTAATAGCCTAATTTCGTATTTCGATACCTCATCTATCTCTCTATAAATATTCAAAGCACAAGTTAATTCCCGCCTAGCTACTGACATACTAATTCTACTAATTGGAATCTACATCAAACTCAAGATACCTTACGGTCTAGCTTGGACGGTAAAATACCGCAACTCCCTTAAAAACCTATGAACCGAAAACCGTTTGGA
This sequence comes from Bombus haemorrhoidalis, assembly GCA_014825975.1. NCBI lineage: Eukaryota > Metazoa > Arthropoda > Insecta > Hymenoptera > Apidae > Bombus > Bombus haemorrhoidalis. The sequence goes on from CM026174.1 coordinate 11,299,630, forward strand.
TCCTAGCGATAATCGACGTTATTGTTTCTCTGCCATGCCGGCCAGAAAAATGCTAATAGTTCGTTGATCGCGCGTTAATGGTCTATAATGATCGTCTCAATTAGCGAGGCTGACCAATTAAGATTGGGTGGGGGTCGGCTTAAATTCAGTGGAACAGCATAACCGTGAGTGGCGCGGCGTGCACCGCTCCATAAGTTAACGCTCCATCTGTTCGGCGGCAGCGACGGTCGCTTTTCATAGAGGAATGAATAGGGTAAGCCTGGCAGCCGGCCAGACAGCAAGTAACTTATTATATCTGGCATTAAATTATTATAGAGCTCTGGTCGACAATGGGTACGGCGAAGTGCATAGGAAACGATTAAACTGAATGACAGATCTAGACTGCTCCATTCGTAATCCACCACCACACACCACAGCCATGGCCGCGTTTGCACACGCGTTTTCTGTCTCATATGTATGCACGCGTGGATGAATGCACGTCAACCACGGGATCATTGCTGTTTCCGATAACAGAATCCATTTTTTGCTTCTCTGTTGGTGAAAAATTTTCAACTGGTCACAGATTCTGTTTCCAATCTCTGACCGGAAAACGCAATATTTCCAATGTTCGAGCCCCATGACCACCTTCATTATACGAATTTTCGTAGCACATGAAATAACCAACCGCGAGATCGTTTGTAAATCACAATATTCCAATATATGTATGTGTTTTTAAATTCGTTCATTATCTGTTTGTTTTAACAATCGCCATGTTTTTAATAATCTTTTTTTACCAGGCTACAAAATAACAGAATTAAATGTTATTGACGTTACAGCAAGTTGGAAATTATGATCAATATTATATCATATATTACATCATCTCCTTGCTTTCTCTTTATTTCTATTACTAAATCAAATTAAACAATTCCTCTTTTTAGTTACGTATTACAGCTCATATATTAACGTAGTTACATATATTAACGTTTTTCATATTATTTATTGTTATAGATTCTTAATATTTATGTCATAAGTGACATATATCAGCTGAAACTGATACGATGTAAAAAGGTGGAAATCGACTCGATTTTAAGTTTCATATTCAAGGTTCATTTTACATTTTTATAACACGTTACACAATTCCTCTACCTTAGATCGACATTCGAAAAATCTACGTTTCCTGGCATTAATATTGCGCCATATTATGAAGAATTCGAAATGCTGCTTTTCCGATTCGCTGTATAATATTAATATCAGTTTTAATATAAATTTAGTAACAAGCCCACTATAAGTATGTAATTAATGAAATGACAACAGTGCACATTAAAACAACAATGAAATATCTAATCGAGTACGAATCACGTGTGATTAATTTTTACTTAACAGAACCACCATAATTCATGTAACATTTACAGCATATTACATATTTCATATATGTTACATAAGTTGGTATATTACAGGTTTAACAAAAGTATTTGGTAACATTTTTATTCTTAAATATCTTATTCTTGTTTAATTCTTGTAGAAGAATATGGGTACTAAGATGATGTTGTTTATTTTTCTTCAAGAAATAAAATATTACAGCGTCATACAGAGTGTTTGAAAATGATTTGTTACCGCAAAAAGGTCCTAAACATAGCCCGTAAAAGCACACTTCAAAGTTAAACGTCCAAAACCTAACCCTTGCGAACGCACATTTTTGCGAGTGAGGAGGAGAAAAGTTATTTATGCATACTACTCAGCAGCGGAGTTTGTTGGTAGGTTCTGAAATAGTGATCTGGAAGAAAGTTAAAGTATTTAGGAGGAGATAGAAATTATGTTCAGCTTAATTATATATGTATACATATATATGTACACAGATACCAGTGCATGGCTACGAAACATCTTCATTTATTAAACTCTCGAAAGAAAGTTTATCGTGCTGCTGACAGTTGCTGACATTAATAGATTCCGATTTAGTTGAATCATAGAGATATAAATATAGACTACGGGAGCCATACGACCCTGTAAGTGAATGCGATATAGAAAAAGAAAGCATAGAACCCCTTTTTGACAAGTCTAATCAGGCATACACACTGAAGACTGATGCCGTTGATCGGTGTTATACTTCCTTATTTAGGGTATGAATATGCATGCGTTATTAGACAGGGACACGAGAGATCTCTATGCAGTGTTCTTTTTCCATTATTATATCGTTTTTAAAGCTCGCTCACGCACTCTATCTTTATAATTTTTGCGGCTCATTCAGACGATACGGTTTTTTGACTGACTCTTTTTTTCCGTATCTTTACTGAAAATTCATCTCTCACGCAAATGCTTATTTCTTTTGTCTGTTTGTTTATTCTACTATTTACAGTCAGACAATATGGATGTAAATACATTTTTCATGTTTCGATGTTACTGTCGTAGAAAAAGGATGAACAGAAGATATTGCTATAGTATTATTGTAAGTGATAGATATCAATTGGATTCCTATGAGATTCTCATGTATCAATTAAAAAGAAATGAAATAAAACTTTTCAATTATTTTCATTTGTGTCGAAAATTTTGGATCTTAATAGCCGAAATAATAGTATAGGGACATTAAATTTATACTTAGAATTTATATTAGAATAGTTATATATTTATTTGATAAACGATTTCAAAAATATGCATCGATACGCACTTGCACACATCTCAACACTTTCTTCCATACCCGACTGTTAACTGACTGAACGACACGTTTACATTCCTTTGTTTTCGAGACGCAGCGCACGCACATACTTCCACACACTAATATTCACATATCATGTATCACTACTACGCAGCTAATCTATTCCAGCACATAAAATTATACATATCTCAATAATATGTCAATATCTACTTCAATGATCTGTTGAAAAGAGTGCAAAGAGATTTAACAGAAGACATTTATGAGATCGAGCAATAGTCTCGAAGAGAAATTGATGATATACTTAAGATAAGCCAGTCATTTTTATTAAATGTTATAATTAATACTAATTAAAAAAACATTATAATTAACTTTTAAATTATTATTACTATAATACTATAAATCATTAATTTTTAAAGTAAAGTACTAAATATGAATAATTTTAAGCATTCATATCTAAAATTAGCCTAACTCAAACTTTGAAATTGAAAATAAACTAGGTTTCGTTGAGAATCAAATTATTATAGAGAGTGTTCGGTTACGGTTATAAAAAAATTTAAGGGATGATTCTTGAAGTTAAAATAAAGGGAAAATCAAGAATACAAAAATTGTGTTTCCAGTTCTAGTTTTTAGTTATTGACAATTAAAAATTAATCAAAATACCCGTGTGCGCGGACAAACATTCTTACACGAACGAAAGTAGGCTAGCCTAATCAGCGTATACAATTAGGTAGTCCGATCTATAACTGAAATTTGGATTTTTGACTTCCGACGGATTCTGTCGAACTTATAATTAAATGGTGTTGATCTCTTATATAGGATGTACAGGTTCTGATCTCTATTATTTTCCCATTCGTAAAGTACATTTCTTGATTGTGTAGAAGAGTGAGGTAGAGAAGTATGCATATTCAAAAGTACATTTTTTTAAATTATTATCACATATATTTATAATTCCGGGCTGAAATTCTAACATTTCATCATCATTAAATATTTGTAAGGATGACAGAAGACTTTGAAAAATAATACGTGACGATCTCTTTTGCAATTTTTGAAAGATTCGTTTGTTAATTTATTAATTTCATCATTTTTGAATTTAGTTTATTTCTAATTTGAAAGTTTGCTCTTCTTTTTTTTTTTTTGATATGACAAAAGTAGTCGCAGTCGTAGTACTTTCACAGTTCTATGATCAATATTTCTTTCTTACCTTATTCTTTCTTTACTGTATTTTCAATACTTTCGTGAGCAATTGTTGCTCCTGAAACTTTCTTTAAGAAGGAAATATGTTCATTACATATATAGCCTTAAAGGCTTTACAGAAGACGAAGATGTTTTTTAGACTCTTTGTTTTCTTATGCATTTCATACACGAGTGTTGTATTTGTGTCCGTTTCTTCATGATAGATCTAGCTAAAAAATATAAATCGTCATTAATATATTTTTTTAGATATTCGGCGTCTGGTTGTTCCTTACAAGATCTTTATTACTCTTAACGAATAAGAGTCTCAATGATTAGCAGTACTGGAAAAAAGTCACACAAATTACGTGGAACAACCTTCACGATGAATTCCTGCATTTACCAAATATAACTTATGATTGGGAAGAGATATCGAGTGGATCTCAAACAAAATTTTCCTCACTGCATCGGTGCAATAGATGTCAAACACATAAGAATTAAGAAACTATCGAACAGTGGCTCGATTATTTTTCAATTATATTATTAGCAGTTGTAGATTTAGAATTTCGTTTTTTATATGTAAGTATCGGATGCTACCGATAAGATTGTGATCTTTCAATTTTTAAAATAACGCTATTATGGACAAAATTGACGAAAGACGCTTTAGATATACCAAAATTCAAACCTTTCAATGAATATTCAGAAAGAAATGTACCTTTTGTTTTCCTCGAAGACGACAGTTTAGTATTACATATAAATTTATTAAAATCTTATGGAAAAACACATATGAAGAAGATAAAACGAATTATTGTCTAATTCAAGTTAGGAGATATGTGCTTTCGGTATCTTAGTCAATAAACGAAGAATTTTCCACTGCCCTCTAGATATTAATGGACAAACAATAGTAAAGCATGCATTATACTGCATAATTTTGTGAGACGAAAGATGGTCTGAATTTTGAAAATAACAGCTCAAAAATGGAAAACAGACCAAAAAATTGTTTTGGCGACATACCAAATGAATAATATGTGTTGATTATTTTCTTTCAAAACATTTGTCAATTCCTTAGCAAGATGAAGCCATAAATGAAATTAAAGAAGTATGATTTGTTTCTGTTGGATTATTACAAGAAATGAGTGCGTGTATATGGTCTGTGAGTGCAAAAATTAATCAATATATTATAAACGTTTCTTTAAACATGTTTCTTTTCATTTTGCTTGGTCAGTAATGGTCAGTTTTAAGAATAAATCAGAAATATAGATGTGTCCTCCTCTAATGAAAAGATTAATTAAATTAAACTAAATTAAAATAAGAATTACTACATCTTCACATTTACTGCGTTTAACCAATAGATTGTGGGTTCAGAATGCGTTGTTTACTAACATTGTACTCCTTTTTGTAATAATTTTGCGTGATTAAACTCCAATGGTTATATCTTTTATGAGGAGTTTTAGTGCAGGAGATAATGGAAAATTTAAAAGTGAAAAAAAAATATAAAACCTTTTGATAATGTTAGATATAGAACATATATATATGTCGGTTTATCATTAAGATTAGAGTTAGGGGCGTGTAATGAATCTTTACAGGAATTATTCATCGTTGTCACAATCGAGGTAACGTTTATTAACACAAGTAAGGGTGTTACAAGATTGACAAGTGGCTGCGGTAATTAGACACTAATGACAATGGCATTAGGTTCGATAATGAATCTGCGGTCAAGGGACAACAGATCTATTTTGATCCAAAGTCTAGATCGGGCTTGACTTATTTTTCTACGGTACAAGGATTACTTGACTAGCTTTTATTGAAATGTAGAATATTCATCGGTCGCAAAGACGCTAAATAACTGGCTAACGAGACTTCACGAAAGGGAATGATTTTTCGTCACGATGACGCTGCAAAGGAAAACTATGATGGGGTGTCCACCAAATTATCGGATTCGTCGAGGAAAATCTTCGTTCGGATAGTGAGGGAAATGGACGTTGTTGTTAATTGGTTAATTTCACTGTTGGTGGTTGGAGAAGGATGCTAACCGCCCTTGACAGAAAGTTGCTAGCGGGAAGCGTCGTTCGTGAGGAAAAGCAGATTTTCCTTATCTTCCCGTAGTGGATGGTAGATTTAGGGGCTGTTAGGATAAAGACTGTTTGTTGGTTTGAAGGACCTTAATTAACTAAATCCTAAGATTTATAGCGGGTCCTCAGGCTAGCTGAACATGTACTGTGGAGATGCATCGACATCTGGTAATCATCTTGCCCGAAGAATAGGGTTTGTGTGTGATGAGTCAAGGGACAGAAACCGTTGGAATGTTTACGGTCAAGTGTCACTACAACTATTTCTTTTTAAGGAGAGATGTACAATTACTCCATACCTCTGTTAGGTAAAAATGTTCATCCCGTGACCGCGGCTACATTTGGCGACTAGTTGTCGCCTCGAGTCCAAGCTCACTATCGCAAATCTTGGACAATTATAATCGATTTAGTTTTATGAAAATTTAAGTATTGGGAATTCTCCAAGGAATTCCAAAGGAGAGACCCGATGTCCTTTCATTTTCGACACACATATATATATAATTGCTGTGCTTTATAATTGTGCTTTATGTATCAATGTGCTTTGTTGAATGAACTTGGTGTGATCAAAGTTGCCGATGATAAAATTCTCATTTAAGTAACTGATGATTAGATTAAAGCTGAAGGAGCCGCCAAGAGTGTTATAGAGTATTTATCCGATTTTTTCCTTGGTTTTCCAAAAGCTGAATGTACCATAAAAGATATCATTCAATTATCACTCAATTAGCTCGACGAAAGAAATTATTGAGATTAAAACTACAGCATGATACACCACTAGTGAAATATTTTATGATTTTTGACGATTGTTTACGGAATTATTAGCAGCAAATGTGAATTTACAAAAAAAGAACTGACAAAATGTCACATTTATTGCTGTCTCTTCTCACATCTTATGATAATATAATAACGACAATAGTAACATTATCAGAAAATAATTTCACTTTGAATTTTATTAAAATAAGACTTTTAGATCATAAAGTAAAATAAAAAACTGAGAGCAATTGTACAAATGCTTCATGCTTAGCATGTAAAGAACTACATAAAATTCTAAAGGAAATAATTTTAAAATTCCAGTTATTTAAAAATGGTCGTATAAAAACAGTAAAAAGACAGTTCTCTAAATTCAACAAGTATGTATCAATTATGAAGTGTCACCGCTGCAGGAAAAGAGGTCATAAAATAAAAAATTGTCTCTATTACAAAAAAAGCCTTCAACATAATGCTGATGGAAAAAGAACAGTTCAAACAGCTTAAATAACTCAACCAATAATAACAGAAGTCAGCACATCTGGCTTTGCATTCATGACTGGAGATTATCAATCTGAGGTCAATAATAAATTAACATTTCTCTCGAACTCTGAATGATCGAGATGATGATTGGTGATCAATAATTGAGGATCGGATCATTTCATCAATAAACATAAATTTTATTGAATTACAGCCGCCAATAAAAATTTTCGTAGCACAGAAGGAGACCTTTATAACAGCAACAAAGAAACGAAAAATCCACATCATAGTAATATGGAAATTTAAGGTGTCCTCGAGGATGTTATTTATAATCTGGAAGCTCCATACAATTTATTATCTGTACGAAAAATGCAACAGCCAGGAATGACCATTATTTTCAATAAGAAAAGAGCCGTGATAAGCAAAAATGGGAAAATTCTGATGAACGATAGGCTTTTACACAATTTAATAGTTATTAATTTTGAAACTAGTATAAACAGAGTAAACTCTGATAATTGTCAAGTATATAATGTTATAAATAATAATTATGAACTGTGGCAGTAATGTTCAGGCCACATAAGAAAATCTAAACTTTTAGAATTGAAGAATAAACAAATAGTTAATGATACAAACCATATTGATAATGTTATATCTAATCATAATTTATGCGAAACTTGTATAAATAAAAAAAGCGCAATTACCGCTTAAAAAAGCAAAAAGTAAAAGTTATATAAAACGACCATTGTTTATTGTTCATTCCGATATTCATGGCTCATTTATTTCTTCGATCATTAATAATAAAAATTATCTTGTATTGTTTGTTCATGAATTTGCACACTATTGTGTTACATATTTCATTGGTTATAAACCAGATATCGTTTCAGTTTTTCAAGATTTTATTGTAAAAAGTGAGGTTCATTTCAATTTAAAAGCTGTTAATTTATATTGTGACAATGGGAAGAAATGTTTGCCAAATGAGGTGAAAGACTATTGTGTGTACAGAGAGGTATCAGCTATCATTTGGCAGTTCTATGAACCCTTTAATTGAATGGTACTTCAGAACATATGGTAAGACCAATAACCAAAGAAGCACGATAATGATAAGCGGTGCTAGTTTAGATAAAGTGTTTTGGAGAGAAGTAGTTCTTACTGCTACAATTTTAATCAATTTGATTCCAACTAAACATTTAAAATAAGATAAAACACTATCTGAATCGTGACACTGTAAGGAGCCTCAAGTAAAAATTTAAAAATGTTTGCTTGTACTGTATGTGTACACAATAAAACTAGGAAAACAAAATTTGATAAAAAATCATGGAAAGGTTTATTAGTTAAATATAAACATAAACCTAATTATTAGTTAAATATAACTAATAATTTATTAGTTAAATATAAAATGGATGTAAAGTATGAAATGTGGAAAATGAAAAATTTGTTATTGTTACAGACGTGATTCTAGATGAAACAAATTATTAGAAATCTCGGCAAACTTGAAAAGATTTATTTTGAAAACATTTGTAATAATAAATCCGATACATTTGACATACAATCAGAATCAGCAGAAGAGTCATAAATCTGATAATGATAAATCAGATATGTTACAGAGTAGTAAGTCTGATACTGGTTAATCAGATGTATTGAAATCAAGCATATAAGTAAGTTTTGACGTAGAAGTAGGAGACAAACCTAATAAATCTGTGATCGAAACGGATATCGCCAATGAGTCTTTATCTCAAAACAATAAGAATGACATACATAAGGAATTTGAGTCTAGAAGAAGTGATAGGATTAAACAGCATCTTTCTATTTCCCTGTTATGTTAATCCCTTGTTTATAAAATTCCTCCTCCATTTGAAGATGTTAGAACCAAAGGTGACAGCATTTGATAGAAACAATGTATTAATGATGAAATAAATTCATTTTTAGTAAATAAAACTTGAACCATGCTACAGTAGTTTAAAAATAAAAATATTGTTGATTGTAAATGGGTATTTATTATTTAAAATGATGAATTTAAAAATCCATTGGTATATAAAGCTCATCTTGTTGCTCGAGATTTTAGCCAAGAATATTTAGCAGATTATAATGAAACGTTTACGCGAGTTCCAAGCATTTCAAGTTTTATAATTGTTTTTTCACCCAACTTAGTTTATCAATCTATTCATGTGGACGCAAAAACTGCATCGTTAAATGGTATACTGAAGGAAAAAATATATATGACAATTCCTGAAGCAGTTATAAACAATCAAATTTGTAAATTAAATAAAGTTCTATATGATTTAAAACAAGCAGCAAGATGTTGGTTTAAAATATTTGGAAAAAAGAAAAGAGTTGTCGAAATTTATCTGTTGATCGTTGTATTTATATTTTACACAGAGGAAATATATCTGAAAACATATGCGTAGTACTTTATGTAGATGATTTTGTGATTGCTACCGCTAACAATAAAACAACGAATAATTTTAAAAGTTATTTAATAAATAAATTTTATATGACAGATTTAGAAGATATTAAATTTTTCTAAGAATATAAACTGTAAGGAATAATGAGAAAATAACTTTAAAAATAACTTTAAAAAAGTGAGAGGAAGGAATATCGATATTACGTTATATTTATTAGTATTAAATATCAATGTTTTATTTGGTACCGCTTGTTGAAATATTGTAATATCGAGCAACTACGTATGTAATGTTTATTAACCGTATTTATTTTTGCCGAATTAATTTTAATGCCGAAGTAATTTTACCGAATCGGTAAAAAATCCGCATCATTTGAACGGGATACTATAGGTTTAATGAATACGCTACTATCCATTAGATATTTTTATTATCATCAATTTGTTATTCCAAAAAGAGCAGATGAGTGATGTAATATTGCCATTTTTGGCAGAATTATATTTCTGTAAGTCGTACAGCATACAAATATACAACCCTGCTATTAGAAATAAAAACCTGTCAGATTGCAATCATTCATCTATATTAGCAGATTACAGACAGCCGAAAGTTGTATTATTTAAAGTATGCTTTTATGTAATTCGATTCAAAAAAGCTGGGTGGATTTCTTGAAAAACTATTTCTTTATGGATTTGAACGAGACTTCTTCTAATCACTTTATTATGATATGCGCTACACGAGGAGATTTTCCTCGAGACGTGCCTCGAGACGAAATTCCATGTAAATCGAGCTGCGGCCCATAAGACTTACTGTGGATCTTACGAAACTTACATAGTCAGTATCCCTTCTGACTTCGAAGTGAAATGGCATTAAAAAATGTATCTCTGAAAAAGAAATTGCAATTGGTGTAGCAATAGCTATGTCAAAAGAAATTAGCTGATTACAAGAAATACATTTTCGCATGTAACATTATTTTAAAAGAATTACAGCAAAATGTGCCTAAAAAATTTTTAAGTTATATACAGGAGAAGGAAGAAAAATTTGATATTATTTTAAATTTAATTCAACCGTTCAGAATAAATACTGTCATGTGAGATGCTGTATCGGTTGAAGAACGCCTGATGAACTCAGATATTTAGCTATCGAATAAGATATTAGCTACCGATATTATAACTACAGACAAGTATTTAGCTACCGTGTTGTTATAACTTGAAGTTTTCTTGTGTCATATCAGCATAGCTATAGAGACAAATAATTTTTTATACCAATTTCGGAAAAGAAGGGAAGATATCTCGATTCGATGAGTATTTATTTTTTTCTTTTTTTCATATATATTCGCCGATTTATGTGAAACGACTTGACCAATCGGTATGATTTCTTTTGCATCTTGTAAGATATGTTCATCTTCTGGTTAAGTTACAAAACATTTTTGCATTTAATTTTTGTAATCTGCAAACTAGTTTTTTTAAAATAAAAGTATAATTTTTATGTGTGTTCATCGATTATTCTAGATTGAATTGGGCTATCGGTATGAGAAACCGATATGGATTGAGCTACTGGTATGCCTTTTGCATCTTGCAGGAGAAGTTTATCGATTGGTCCCGTTCCTTAAATTTTTTTAATTTCTTCGTTCTTAATTATTATTATTGAACAATCATAGCCTATCATTATTTACCAATTTCATTTCATTTTGTCTAATCATTCCACCAAAAACTCGTCGCTGAAGGTAATGGGTACTAAATCAGATGTGGATAGACCTATATCTAAACTTTTCACACAACTAAGAGTGACGCAAATTTGGCCCTCTGCAAAACTTTTCTTTGTCAAGGTCAATTACAGCATTATTTAATTCTTGTAATTTATGTACTATTACTGCCCAGCTTGAGATAAGCAGTAATATTCTTCGTTCAACGCCTTCATAAGCTTCCGTCGTCTGAAATGTCGTTACTAATAGAGATATCAGATTCTTTCACTGGATTCGTCGTCAAATTTTATTAGTATTAATTCCGGAATTTCTCCTTCTACCAGCTGATCTCTTCGAGATGCTGGCCATGTAAATTTTTTTACGATTTTCATTGTGCTGCTTATCAAACTGTAGCGGCACTCGACACCAATTAGTGTCGGACGACGGCAAATAACTATAAAAATGAGAAGAAAAGCAGTAGTACCACAGCAGCGACATCTACACCCGCAGCAGAACCTATCTCGGCTTCTAAATCAGCAGTAGTAGCACTATCATCACTACTAACTATTACTATACCACCTCAAAATAATCAGATATTGATATATTTCGTCAACATAACTCATGATCCCTCAGCTAACGTTATTGTATGCAATAACATCTCAGACTAATTTATATTTGCAGAAATAACGTTTTCGGGTACTTTTCTTCCACATATAGCTGCTTCCCGAGACACGTGTATTGAATTAATAATGTACATACGACATGATTTTACTAATTCGTCGGTCATTTTTATGTTATATTCGTCCACTAATTTTACTTTCAACAATATGTTTATTGCTACATCATCCTCAAACTCTCCGGTTAGAGAAGCTCTTTATCGTCCACATAGTATTTCTAGCTGAGAAGTTATTACTTCGCTTGTTATTATATTTAGTAGGTCGATAAACTCTGTATCATTCTTTTGCCTCATATTAATTGTAAGTACACAGAATGAAAGTTGGTGCCATAAATAAATCTTCGCAGCACATTATTATAGTTGTGCTAAACACCAATATCCTGTTATTGAAGGTAGTTACATAATGTCATCAAAAAGAGAAGTCTATTTATGTTACCAAATATTAATTTTTAATTCTTGTAGTCTTAAATAAATTGTTTGCAAGTTATCGTAAGATACTATTCCTACCGTATCAGTAATCAACCACCTTATACGACGCAACTTCTGTTTCTTCTATTCGAGACTTTATCCTGTCATTTGTCATATCCTGATAGATTATTACAATGTCCTTCACAATGAGGAAGGAGAAAGCGGAATGCAAAATTATCCCGAATATTTGACGGGCAGCAGTGCCAGTCAAAGAAGCTATTTCCATGAAAAACGGTTTTATTACCGCATCAAATATTAGATTATAACAGCGTTTAACGTGTTCGATAAGTAATTTTAAAATAAATGATTTGTCACTGCCGGTTTAAACCGTCGGTTAAAATCGATTTAAATAAATTTTTCTAGTTGAATATTGAAACTTCGAATGTTACTAAAGAACACATCTTCTGGCATTGCAACCATCGCTTGTTTTTAAACATCATATAAATCTACTTGATTATCGTATATTCTTTCATCGGCATAAATCATAATTGGACCTTTCGAACATTCATTATTAATTTCGTGTACTGTATTCAATGCAGCAGCCTGGACGAGAGTTGCTTCAATAATTTGTTCTGCATAAGTTAATTGTTCAACAATTGCATTTCTCAATATAAACTTCAACTCGTATTTCCGTCGCAGGAAACATTGCTCTGCGGATTCGTTTTCGGACATAATCAATATTTCAATGCGAAATGATATGCGACACACTACTACTATAAGTTATAGAAATATTTTTCTCTATCACTATTCAAAGTATAATACCGGTGGAGAAGTACAACAGATATATTTTTTATTCACATGCAAGGCTGGACAGCCCATAAAATTTTTTATTTATTAATAGAAATTAATAATAATTAATAAGAATTGATAAGAATTGTAACAAATAATACATGAATAGAAATAAATTTTTACCTTATTAATAATACGAAAATCATTTTACATCGTCCTTGTAATATTGATCGATACACTAAGAAATTTGAAATCTAGTGAAATCTAAATTTTCCCAAGAGAAATGTACTACGACTTTGAAGTGCGAATTCGAAAGTGAAGAATAATTTTCATTGCATTTATATAAATTAAATGCGTGAAAGATATGGAATGATTTCTACTCTATTTATATATTATTTACTCACATATGCAACAACGGTTACAATTATTCATTTATTTCTTGAGTGGCATATTGAATACATAGCAGCTTTCTCGGAAGCGGCGCGAAATTAAAAATATTACATATATGTAGTCTATTTCTATTTCTAATCGTATAACATCAGTAATTGTAACTATTGTATCTTAGATTAGTGACAAGTTTGATGTACACACAATTCCATTAACCTGTACATTATTAATTGAACTTAATTTGTATGGGTATAGGTACAAGAGGCGTTTTTCAATTTGGCCACTACTAAATCATGTTCTTGGTAACTTTATGTTATAATGTATTGCAATTTATTGCAATTAAATATAGATTTGTAGAAATTTGAATAACATAAATATAAATAAGATAAAACTTTATAGCATGGCACTCAAGCAATATAATCTAATATGTAAAGGATGTAAATTAATTTAATTTATTCTTCATTTTGCCTTATTTCGGCGTCAAAAATTGTATTGTCGTAGACATTGGTGATATGTACATTAAGCTCTTCATGTGTCCCCAAAAGTAAAATGGTGGAGATTTATATCTGGAGATCGAACAGACCGAGGTACAGGTCCTGTTCTACCGATCCATTTGTTTCTAAAACACCTAGTCAAGTGTTCTTGCACTGCATTTATGGAAAAGGGTGATGCACCATTCAGAATGAACCACACATTCGTACGCTCGTGAAGAGGCATTTCGTGTAATAAATCGCGTATATATATATATAATATCTTCTTGGGGAAATTAGAATTTGCAAAAATTCTTTCTTCTTTGAAAATCTTCTCTATTCAAATCTTAAACTTTTTGACAATTGTATGAATGTAGATTTCCTTGCTCCAATACAACCCATACGGTGCTGTTGCTGACACCTTCTTCTGGAACAATAATCCTCGTACTTAACGTCCGATTTTCCTGAACACGGTGCAATATTCTATCTTCCGCATCGTCTTATTAAATACGTTCTTCAGATTTCACAGGTTTTAGTGTAGCTATATCCCGCAATCTTTAGTTGATTCCATAAAACATTCTTGCGCTTGGGTTTACGATTAAAACTGCTTTGCAAAAATAGTATCATTTCGGTAACGAAAGCAAAAGCTTGACCTGACTCCAGGTCTGCTAGGTTTTCACATTTTAATTTCCTCAACTTTTACTTTTCAGGATATATGAACAGCCGCTATACAACAACAATTATAATTTTATATTATAATTTTAAAATAAAAATTGAATTTTATTTGTAAGAAGATGGTGACCATATTGAACTGTAATATAAAAATTGCTATTTTTGATATCATTATACACGCGAATAAGACAATAACTGTGCGTGTGTGATTTTTCTCAGAACAATTATGGGCGGAATAATTGTGGCATGTGATCTGTGTATAAATATTGTTTATATATATGTACTTTTATTTATTATTTGTGGCAGCAAAAGATTAGAGGAAAGATTAAACTTCTCTACTCGGAAATTCCATAGGGCGGTTTTCGATATATTTTTATGGATTTCGATATTAAATTTTATGGATTTTAAGCAGGTTTAGTGTTTAGTCTACGATTTTTTTTACAAACCATAGCGCGGGGTTGTTTACGTCTCTGAATATCATGATCTTTTCCTTTACAACTTATACAAAGTAAGCTGCTGCCCACGTATTGGTCGGTTTGAGGATCACGCGCACCTCCGTAGCTGGAGTTGACCTACTTTCGTTCGTGTAAGGAGGTTTGCTCGGGCACAGGGATATTTCGGCTGATTTTTAATTATTAATAACTAATAACTGAATAATAATGACTAAATTGTTAATAATTAAAAAACAAAACTGACAACACAATTTTTTATATTCCTGATTTACGCCTTATTTCAGCCTCAAAAAATCATCCCATACATATTTTTATAAACAGCCTGTACACATGAGCCCATGCACAACCCAGTCATGGCTTTTGTTCACCCAAATATTTTATCTTAATAACATATCACAAAACAGCAATTCTAAGTAGTCAGATTTTAACATGATTTGAATGATATCAAATTATCAGAATAAGAAAAATGTAATGCTTCTCTACAAAGCGTTCCAGGTTTTTTGTGTGATGGTTCCCAAACTTTTTTAAATCACAGTGCACTTTAGAAGAAAAGAGGATATACATACCAAGGCGAGGCCAGTTTTGGTCTCGCGCCTCCAGTGGAATATTGCGAGATTGCTTTGTTTGTATCAACGGTCTTCACCGTTATTGTATCATCCCCGTTTGTTCCGCGCTGTACGCGGATTAAGAGAACCAAGTCCCATTCTGTAAGAAGGGTAAACTCGTGTACAGATTTATTGCATACCACACCCCATACACCGAGTATGAATTTCATCCTTTCTTTCACTTTAAGTCTTTATACTTTTATGTTTTTATACTTTTACCCTTTTATATTTTTATGCGTCCAAGAAATTCTGTCTCTTCCAGCAGCAAACAATTTTATGATGTTAATGAAAGCTTATTTAATCGTTTAAGAAATTGATTGTAATCAAAAGTCATTGTTCGAGTTAAAGAGCTTTATACGGTTTATTGCTTGCTGTGGTCATCACTGAGTAAGATCCGTGTAATTCCTGTACACGACATTCAATAGTTTTGATACGGATCATACTTGGGAGTGCCATTTGCAAGTCCAAAATATTTCGGCAACTGTTTAGAATGAATTTAAGGCGAGAAACTTTACGGTAAATTCAATAATCATAGTGCTCGGACTAGTACTTAGTTCTCGCATTCGGGGTGTCTAAGTCGTGGCGTCTGTTTTTATATCATCCTCAAACCGTCGATCATTGTTCTTTGAATTTCAAAGTTCTAACAATGGTGTTCTGCGAATAATTGCTTTTTCAGAAATCTAAATTCTACAATGAGATAAAGAGCACACAGTGATATAAATCGGCGAACCATGCCCGCCTGGCGCGCTTATAATCGCGATTTTGCCGTGCAACTTGCTAAGTTCACATTCAACATACAAATTCACTGTGTTCGCCTTTAATTGGAGATTATCCGTCCTGAATCGTATACGCTCGTATATTATGCCCGTGGTGCTCGGCTTAGGAGTAATCCTTTTTTAAATTTGTTGTTTCCTGTATTAAGTCTTGAGTTTCATATTTTATTAACTTCAGTTAAGTATTAGAATAAACTCTAGTTTTCGTGTAGTCTCTTGATCGACATTTTCATAAAATAAATTTGTCTTTATCCCGATGTAAGGTTAGCGCCTCCGACGTTACGTTCCAAACAGCGAATCCGCATGTCTTACCTCTGCCAACATATTTCATCTAAGATGTTTCAAGATGTTTTTCTTGGATAAGTTATCACTTACGTTTTAAGAATCAAACAGCTCGCTTCTCAAGCACAAATCACTCGCATCGCTATTTTCAGACAATTCAAATATTTCATTCAACTTTTGAACATAGTTCGATTATTCGCTACCGTTCTTATAGTTATATAATATAGTTACGTAGTTATATAAACTCACAATAGATCTTGTCTTATTGTTAGTACATTCAAGTTAAGTGTTTTATTAACCAATGCAAATTTCAATAATTTCAAAATACTATTCCTATTATTGTAAAGGATTGTAGGAAACTTTAACGTGACCATGGCGGCATGGATAAGCAGACTTGTTTCGACGTTGCGCTTTAAACACCATCTGTGTGACTTGATCTCGGGCGCTTGAAAGAGCACTTTTCGCTCTCGTATCGGTAAGATAAAATACTAATGTAACGACGAAATTTTTTTATTAAAAATTTTTGGTTAATAGATATTTCATTAACACATTGGTGCGATTTTCCTGATTCACATAAGACAAAACACCACATTATTACATTAGCAATCAGCCAATTCCTTGAGAAGTTTTCTTTTTCTAAATGACATCCTTTACTTTTCATTATACATATTTACTACTATACCTAAATAATTGTTATTTTCTTTTGGAAAGAAATGAAACCTAATCTGGAGGCATGCCTTAAGGCAAATCTCATTATATAGAGCATAGAGTATACTTAAGGCGGAAAACAGGCCAAGTGCGAGCGAAAACTATCGGGAACTATCGAAATCTGTTGAAAGCTGATGAGCACTTATCGGAATTATTTCTTAAACTGATTTTCAATTCAACGTTAATTGGCAAATGAATTGTTTAATGTAAGGATATTACACATCCGCAATTAGATCTCAAAGAATATAATTTTCCTTAGATCTAAAAAATTTGTTCAGCGAGATATTTATACATCAAATAACTTTATCCGTTAGAAAGAATCGAATGGAAAGTGATG
The DNA here is from genome assembly GCA_014825975.1 of Bombus haemorrhoidalis. Taxonomy (NCBI): domain Eukaryota; kingdom Metazoa; phylum Arthropoda; class Insecta; order Hymenoptera; family Apidae; genus Bombus; species Bombus haemorrhoidalis. The sequence continues at coordinate 11,317,358 of CM026174.1, forward strand.
TATCTTGACAAGGTTGAAAGTTTGAGGATATAAACACTTTGTGTAACTCAATACAATGCACTTGGTTCTTACTACGGTTGACTAGGTACTAAACGATTATCGGTTGCCTCGTAGGAAATGTTCTTGGAAGATGTGCACAATCACGGTAATCGGTATAATTGCGTGCGTCGCTACCGTGTTAATTAATGTGCGAGCATCCGACTAACTCCCCTGTATAACATAAATAAACGATTCCCAATCAGAAAAAAATTTGTATGTACGTATATAGAGTAGGCAGTATATTCTCTAGATGCCAGATAGAAGAGGTTGTCAAACACCTTTCGTTTTAATTTGTTGAGAATATAAGAACATATCGTTATGTTTGATACATCACAAAAGATTTCTTCTTTCTTGTCCAGCTACTCTTCATAGCCAAAAGAAGTGCGATTGCGTTTCTAATAGTGTCCTTAGACCTTCATTAGTTCTTCTGAGCTTTCACGATGTCTTCGCTGCTAACACTGTTTCTATTCTGAATAGCACATCTTCGGAAATGTTTCTTTCCTTTTTTGCTAATGTGTTTGATATTTATTGAGACTTGCTCGATAAAGTCCAAGTACCGGAATTGACGTGATGAATATTTTTCCACCTCTGTTGAAATGCAAATGTTAATGGTTTATGGTACTTAAAAATACCGAGCGATCGTCCTTCCACGATGTGCCTGAATCATTTCACCGCAGCGTACAGTTCTCTGTCGTATGCATCGCACTTTTGCTACAAGGAAAATAAGCATTTTGTGAAAAATCTGAGTAGTTGCCACTCGTTACCAACTTGCTCCTATAGGTACGCACCTATCACGACATCTGAAGCGGCGACCGTTATTACTCGTACCGCATTGTCTTTCAGGTGTAGCAGATTACTTCCTTTTTTCTTCACTCAAGAAGTTCGTTTAAAGATCTTTATAATTCGACTGTTTTCGGTATAGAATGTCAGCAGAAGTTAATCATTCCGAAAAAATGAAAAATTTCTTAATGGTCTTTGGCCTTATGTATTGCATTACCGCTTGAACGCGGTCCTCCAATGGCCATATTCCGTATTGTTTGACAGCGTACTTAAGGAAGCGCACCTCTTTTTGGCCGAATATGTATTTCGCTTATTGACAATGATGCCATATTTGTTTACTCGTGAGTTAACCCTAACTATCCAAACACCCGTTTAGATGTCCTTGATGCTCCTTTTTGTTTGCCGATGCTACTAGTCCATGTATCTATGGACTATCCATTATATCTGTTTTTCTGACATCTTCTTGCGTCACGAGGATCTAATGATATGCCCGTAACCAGGTCGATGATAGAAAAGTTATTCTTCCAGGCTAGTATTTGCTTGAAATTCTCGATGTGCCGTATGGGATACTTCTTCGATACTACATGTAGTGCCGAAGCGCATGTACATATACTGTTGTGTCGCAGTAAGTATTGGGATTCGGCCTTTACTGTTCTAAAACGGCATGACGTCGCGAACGGCCATTTAGAAGACAATCGAGTTGCTACACGAACCGAGTATTTCACTTTCCGGTCAATTTCCATTGGTCGGCACAAATAGAGATACTTGGCCAGCAGCTGATGGTATTGCGGCATTGCGCTGATTGTTGCTACCGAAGCGATGATCCGGTCCCTTTAATCTTGCATCCTGGTGAGATCAACGTATAATATCACTCAGCTAATCGTGTGCTTGATTTGGCAATGATGTGAATTCAAGCGTCACGCGAACGTTCGGCGTATCTGGTGCTCTAATGATAAGTGTATCGTCCCATAGATTGGAATTACCGACTCGTTCGCAGCGTACATACGAGCATCTTTCTCATATATGTAAGTATATTTGAATAGCCCTGGGTAAAAATATATATAAGTGTATGAAAAGAAAAGATTTGTTGATCTTGACAAAGTTTTTGCTTATTAGTTAGATCAGTTTACAATATGAATTTCTAAATGACATTTGTTTACATCGATGTATATACTCGCAAGAAACTTTGTGTTTGTAAATATAAGATACTTCCACCTAAATAGCCTCAAATATTTAACTACAGTTAATTATCGCTAAATATTATCGCTTTGCAATAGATTAGACAAGAAATACTCGCAACAACTTTACATTTCACGATGTTAAGTATTATACCCATTATTTTTTATATCATTATTTTATTATAGTGATCTTTATTTATTTAATAGATTCATTTACAGTGATTGGAACAAGAAAACGATGATTATTTAATTAGAGTTTAATGTAGCAATGTAATACAATTAAAATAGCTAAATTTGTACAACTATTCAACGACAGTGACAACTCACAACTATTGGACAACTAATTCCAATCAACTCGCAATTAGCAAAGGAAATAAAAAGTAAAATAAAAGATAATAATAATAACAAATTCTCAAAATTCATAGAGACACTTTCTGCGCACGAGAATGCCAACTACTCTCTACAGAAAGCCACGAACAAAATAAAGAAGCAAATAAAACTAATTCCCGTAATCAGAAAAGCAAATAACACATGGGCTGGAAGCAACGAAGAGCCAGCAGTAGAATTCTCCAATCATCTTTGCAACACATTTATTCCATATAATATTAGCGACAGTAAAACCAAATGTCATTCAGACGATGATGCGCAAAATACTAGTACTTCAACTAACAAGTACTACACCATACCTAATACAATAGCACAAGAAATTAAAATCATAATTAAGAAAACAAAAAACAATAAAGCAGCAGGAATTGACCTAATCAATGGTAAGATCTTGAAAAACCTTCCCCCAAAAGCAATACGTTTAATCACAATAATATTCAATGCAATTTTACTTGCAATACTTTCCTAATCTATGGAAGCTAGCACAGATCATAATGCTACCTAAGCCAGGCAAAGACCCATACCAAACCGCATCTTACAGACCAATATCACTACTTCCTGTACTTTCCAAAACACTAGAGAAAATATACGATCGCATAAAAGCAACAACAGAGAAAGAAAGTTAATACCAGATCACCAACTTGGATTCAGAAACAAACACTTCACGATAGAGCAAATGCACAGGCTCGTCAACGAAATTTTACTAGCAATAGAAAAGGAACAATACTGTACAACCCTCTTCATGGACATTGAGAAAGCATTTGACAATGTGAATAATGAAAGCAAACAACCAAAAATCATTTTCCGGAACAAATCCGCTACTTACTCAAATCATACCTAAGCAACAGAACCTTTTTACGAAAAATAAAGGATGTATATTTCGGAATAAAAGACATCAAGGCAGGAATACTGCAAGGAAGCATTTTAGGCCCAATATTATACACATTATACACAGCGGACATATCAACATCTACCAACAGCAAATATTGACATTCGCGGACGACACGGCTGTACTATTCAGGCACACTCATCCAGAAATTGCAACCACATTACTACAAGAGCACATCACTTAAACGAGAAAATGGCTATAAAATAAACAAATAAAAGCGAACCTCAATAAATGCAACCCTATTACATTTGCACTAAGGAAACGGAAACCACCAAATATCCAATTGAATGGTACGCATAGACCACAAACAAGGCAAGTTAAATACCTAGGACTCCACTTAGACACACAACTTACATGGAAACAACATACTTAATCAACTATAAACATAATACGGATAAAAAGAAGACAGATGTACTGGCTAACTAGTCGAAATTCTAAACTCAGCATAGAAAATAAACTACAAAACTACAAAACGATAATAAAACCAATCTGGGCGTGCGGAATACTACTATGGGAGACAACAGCAATGAACTATATAAGTAAACTAGAGTCGCTACAATCGAAGATACTGAGAACAATAGTTAACGCCCCACGGTATGTCAGAAACGAGAATATACGCAAAGACTTAAAAATACCAACGGTAAAAGAAGAAATCGGCAGGTAGGTAAAAAAATACAAGGAAAAAACGGTGGCACATACAAACCAGCTGGCTGCTGAAGCGAGTAAAGCTCACATAAGAGAACTAAAAAGAAAACAGTCCACTGACTTCACTAAAGAAATAAAATAGTTAAACTCAAAGATGATATCCCGCTGGGGGCAGTCATCCACATATCATTTAGCAATTAAACTAAAAAAATTTACCGAATGTCCAGCTAGACAAATTGTAAAGTACAAATTAAATAATAATAATAAAAAAAATGTTTTCATACTCACATCACGTGTACGTGTTCCGCAGCCATGCATGATCATGGTCGCGTATGCTTTTTCCAAGTAACTAATTTTCTGAAGGACTGCGGACATATCGATGAGTCACATGGCCCACTGTGAATTTCCCGCCCCTTCTTGTTTGTCAGCACCTCTTCTTTCTATCTGCACTATATTACGTCGGGTCTTTCTTAAATAATCGTCTCTGTTTATCTGTCTGTCTTTCTCCTTCTCTCTCTCTCTCACACACACATACACACACACACACACACACACACACACACACACACACAATCGCCATCTTTGTCTGTACTCATTAATTTACTTACGATGAAACGATGGATGGTTTCTTCATTCCCAATCAAAGTTCCACTCAAGCATCTCAAACAAGTTATTAACATTGAGGCGAAGTTTCGTGGGAGATTCGATGAAACTTACATAAACCCTCAGCTCCCTCGATCTTCATCGTTGCGCATTGATTCATAGAATCTTGGAATTACTTCGGATATGAAAATATTCCTCTGTACAGATCTAAATAATTCGCCCCGTTCTCATTGTCAATGACGCATCGCGAAATGAAACGTACTTGCATGTATGTACATACATTCTTCGTTAATTTCTCAATGATGCGTGCAAAGTTTTTCGTCTGTAACGTGTAATATCAAAACATTATGAGCTCAGGATATGCGGTTCGTTGAAAATAATTGAAAATATAATGAGGTTTAGTGTGTAACAAAAGAAATTGTTTTATTTTAAGAACAAAATGATGGCACATATACAATAAGAAAATAATAATCAACTTAAATTGTGACTAAAAATAATTACTTATCAAACGTATGTACTTATTTAATACTGTGTAGTATCGTGGACAAAAGGCCTAAAAGATATTGGGTAAACCGTAAATATCGTCGCAAGCCGAGGTGCCGACAGGCCCATCAATGTGTCGGTCCAACAGTTGAGTAGTTTCGTAGAAAGAAGGCCTACGTCTCTGGCCACGAACGGTTGCGTAACACGTGCGTGGTGAGACTAAGACAAAGGGACAAAAGGAATGCTAAGGCAGAAAGACAAATTCACAATCAGTGTTAGTGGAGAAGTCAGAGAGTATGAGTTGCATTGTCGAGATAGTGTTGATAGAGTTGTCGAGAGAGTGTGGTCCGCGTGAGAGAGAGAGAGAGAGAGAGAGAGAGAGAGAGAGAGAGAGAGAGAGCATTGAATCCGTTGTGACGAGAGTTGCGAATTGATTATTGAGTTGTCTAAAGTATAGTACGTTATTGCGATTAGTTCACGTTAAACAATCATTATTCTTCTATTTAATCAACATCTGTACAATTCATTCATTCGCAAATAAACCATCATAAATCATTATTTATTATTCCCGATACTACAAATGGGTATATTCCCCTTTATTTTCTATTACTTCTATTGTAAGATTTGGTGTCAATTTATATATTTTCTGGATATAATTTTGACTTAACGTATCCCATTCACGTACAATTGCATTCTTTAATTCTTGTACGTGTTGATACTGCCTTCCATTCCCGTATACGCCGTGAATAAATTCTGCCCAGCAATTTTCAATAATATTAAGTTGCGGAGAGTGTACAGGCCACGGCAAAATAGATATATTATGTTCATTAAAATATGATTGGAACAATATGTGTACAGGTGCATTATCTTGTTGAAAGATTTAATCAGGTCCAGAAATGCGTTCTGCATGATTATTTATTTGTTCTTTGATTAAATTTATGTATCAGATACTATTCGTTTTCTCAACGATGAACTTGATACTTGTCTTGCCGAAATAACAGGCCCAAAACATCACACTGCCTCCTCCCATTTGTCGTCGAGTTGCTGACATTGTCTCTTTTCTTACGATATGAAAATAATATTTTAACCCATCACGACCATCCAAATTGAATCTTTTTCGTCCGAGAATAGTACACTTCTCCATTTTTTTTCCCAATGCATCCCTTCTTTTGCAAAGCGTAAACGTTCTACTTCGTGCTTCGTTGTTAATGAAGGTTTCTTTTTCAATTTTAGCCTCTTAATATCTTTGCAGGGTAGTAGAACTCGGCGAACACTTGAAATACTGGCACTAACATTAAATTTTTTCATTATTTGCTTCGTTGTTAATTTCGAGTTGGAAGCTACACGCAAAATTGCTCGCTTATAACAACTGGATAACGGTGACGGCCGACCAGTACTTTTCTTTTGCCATAATCTTCAACATGTTTTAAGAAATTGTGTATTACTCTGTATAGTAATAAGATGGGCTTGTTTCGAAGTTAGGAAGTGATAGCACTACATTGGGCATGCAAAATACAGTAAAACAAGCGTTGAAACGTCGAAATATCACAAACTGCAATGAAATAACAGTCAGTTTACGCTCGTATCGACAATAGATCGCGTTTTCCGAGCCGCTGGGCTTGTTTGGACGGCGGGAGGCGATTCCACTACATTCGGCATGTAAAATGCAGCAAAAGCAGCGTTTAAACGTCGAAATATCTCAAACGAACGAAATAACAGTCAGTTTTCGCTAGAATCGACAAAAGATCGCATTTTGCAAGACATTGGGCTTGTTTCGACGTTGGTAAGCGATTGCACTGCATTCGGCGTGTAGAATGGAGTAAAAGCAGCGTCCAAACGACGAATTATCTCAAGCGGGTGACATATAACAGACTGTTTTCGCTAGAATCGACCAAAGGTCGAATTTCGCAAGCCGCTGTGCTTCTTGCGACGTTCGGAAGCGATTGTACTATATTTAACGTGCAAAATGGAGTAAAAGCAGCGTTTAAGCGTCGAAGTATCTCAAACGGAAACAAAATAAGAGTCAGTTTTCGCTAGAATCAACAAATGACCGCGTTTCACGAGCCGCTGGGCATGTTTGGACGTTAGGAAGCGATTGCACTACATTCGGCCAATAAAACGCTGTAAAAGCAGCGTTTGAACGTCTAAGTATCGCATACGGGCGAGAAATATCTGTCAGTATTCGTCAAAATCGACAAATGATCGCGTTTTGCGAGCCGCTGTGCTTGTTTGGACGGCGGGAGGCAATTGCACTACATTCGGCATGTAAAATGCAAAAAAAAAAACGAGCGCTTAAACGTTGAAATATCTCAAACGGGAACGTAATAACAGTCAGTTTTCGATAGAATCGACAATACATCGCGCTTGACGGGCCGCTGGGATTGCTTGGATGTCGGGAGGCGATTGCACTACATTCGGTATGTAAAATGCAGCGAGACGAGCGTTTAAACGTCGAAATATCTCAAACGGCAACGAAATAACAGTCAGTTTTCGTCAATGTCAACAAAAGATCGCGTTTTGCCAGCCACTGGGCTTATTTAGATGTTGGGAAGAGATAGCACTACATTCGGCGTGGAGAATTGAGTAAACCGGCCGTTTAAACATCGAAATAACTCGAACGAGAGAGAAATAACACTCAGATTTCGTTGGAATTCCCAAAAGATCGCGTTTCGCGAGCCGCTCGGCTTGATTCGACGTTGGGCAAGTGATTGCACTACATTCGACGTGTAAAATTGAGTAAAACGGGCGTTTAACCGTCGAGATATGTCAAACGACAAAGAAATAGCAGTCAGTTTTCGCTAGAATCGACAAACGGTCGCGTTTTGCAAGCTACTGGACTTGTTTTGACGTTGGGAAGTAATTCCACGACATTCGGAGTGCAAGAATGAGCAAAACGAGTGTTTAAACGTCGAAATATCTCAAACGAGAGAGAAATAACAGTCAGTTTTCGGTGGAATCGACAAAGGATCGCATTTTGCGAGCCGCTGGGCTTGTTTCTACGTTGATAAGCGATTGCACCACTTTCGCCATGTAAAATGCAGAAATAGCAGCGTTTAAACGACGAAATATCTCAAAGCAGGGAAAAATAACTGTCAGTTTTCGTCAAAATTCACAAGAGATTGCGTTTTGCGGGCCGCTCAGCTTGTTTCGACGTTGGAAAGTGATTGCACGACATTCGGCGTGCAAAATTGAGTAAGACGAGCCTTTAAATGTCGAAATATCTCGAACGGCAACGAAAAAACAGTCAGTTTTCTCTAGAATACACAAAAGATCGCGTTTAGCGAGACACTCGGCTTGTTTCGACGTTGGGATGTGATTGCACTACATTCGGGGTTCAAAATTGAGTAAAACGTGCGTTTAAACGTCAAAATATCTCGAACGGGAGAGAAATAACTGACAGTTTTAGTTTGAATCCGCAAATGATCGCGAGTAGCTGGGCTTGTTTAGACGTTGGTAAGCGATTGGACTCCATTCGGCATGTAAAATGCAGCAAAACTGGCATTGAAACGTCGCAATATCTCAGACGGCAACAAAATAATAGTCAGTTTTCGTTTGAATCGGCAAATGATCGCGATTGGCGAGCCGCAGGGCCTGGTTCCACGTTCGAAAGTAATTGCACTGTATTCGGCGAGCAGAATGGAAAAAAAGCAGCGTTTAAAGGCAGAAATTTCTCAAACGGTAGGGAAACAACGGTCAGTTTTCCCTAGAACTGACGAATGATCGCGATTCGCGAGCCGCAGTATTTATTTCCTAGTTCGCAAGCGATTGCACTGCATTCGGCGTGCAAAATGGAGTAAAAGCAGCAGTTAAACGTCGAAATATCTCAAACAGTAGAGAAATAACGGTCAGTTTTCGCTAGGATCGATAAAAGAAAGCGTTTTGCTAGCCGCAGGGCTTTTGCCTACATTGGGAAGTGATTGCACCGCATTCGGCGCGCAAAATGGAGTAAAAGCAACGGTTAATCGTCGAAATATCTCAAACGGTTGAGAAATAATGGTCAGTTTTCTCTAGAACCGATAAATGATCGCGATTTGCGAGAAGATGGGCTTGTTTCCTCGTAGTTCAGCGACCGCACTTCGCAATCGTGATAGCAAGCCCAGCGGCTCGCAAATCGCGATCATTACTCGATTCTATAGAAAATTGACCGTTATTTCTCAGCCGTTTGAGATAATTCAACGTCTAAACGCTGCTTTTACTCCATTTTGCACGCCGCATACAGCGCAATCACTTGCCATCGAGATAGCAAACCCTGAGGCACGCGAATCAGGATCACTTGTTGATTCTAGCTAAAACTGACCGTCATTTCTCTACCGTTTGAGATACTTCGAAGTATAAGCGCTGCTTTTACATCATTTTGCACGCAGACTAGAGTGCAATCACTTGCAATCGTGATGGCAGGTCCTGCGGCTCGCAAATCGCGATCATTTCTCGATTCTAAAGAAAATTGACCGTTACTTCTCAACCGTTTGAGATAATTCGACGTTTAAACGCTTCTTTGCTCCATTTTACACGCCGAATGCAGTGCAATTGCTTGCAATCGTGATAGCAAGCCCAGCGGCTCGCGAATCGCGATCATTCGTCGGTTCTAGCTAAAACTGACCGTCATTTCTCTACCGTTTGAGATATTTCGAAGTATAAGCGCTGCTTTTACACCATTTTGCACGCAGACTACAGTGCAATCGCTTGCAATCGTGATGGCAGGCCCTGCGGCTCGCAAATCGCGATCATTTCTCGATTCTATAGAAAATTGACCGTTATTTCTCAACCGTTTGAGATAATTCGACGTTTAAACGCTTCTTTGCTCCATTTTGCACGCCGAATGCAGTGCAATTGCTTGCGAACGTCGAAACAGGCACTGCTGCTCGCGAGTCACGATCATTTGACAATTCTAGAGAAAACTGACAGTTATTTCTCTACCGTTTGAGATATTTGGGCGATTAAACGCAGCTATTACTCCACTTTGCACGCCGAATGCTGTGCAATCGCTTGCGAACGTGGAGACAGGTCCTGCGGTACGCGAATCACGATCATTTGTCGATTATAGTGGAAACTGACAGTTGTTTCTCTACCGTTTGAGATATTTCGACGTTTAAACGCTGCTTTTACCCCATTTTGCACGCAGAATGGAGTGGAGTCGCTTGCGAACGTGGAAACAGGCACTGCACCTCATGATTCACGGTCATTTGTTGATTCTAGCTAAAAGTGACCGTTATTTCTCTACCGCCTAAGATATTTCGACGTTTAAACGCTGTCTTTACTCCATTTAGCACGCCGAATGCAGTGCAATCACTTGCAATCGTGATAGCAAGCCCTGCGGCTCACGAATCACGATCATTTGTTGATTCTAGAGAAAATTGACCGTTATTTCTCAGCCGTTCGAGATATTTCGACGTTAAAACGCTGCTTTTGCTCCACTTTGCACGCCGAATGGAGTGCAATCACTTGCCATCGTGATAGCAAGCCCTGCGCCTCGTAAGTCACCATCATTTGACAATTTTAGAGAAAACTGACTGTTATTTCTCTACGGTTTGAGATATTTCGACGTTTAAACGCTGCTTTTACTCGATTTGCACGACCAATATAGTGCAATCACTTGCGATCGTGGAAGCAGGATCTGCGGCAAGCGATTCTCGGTCATTTGTCGATTATAGCGAAAACTGATCGTTATTTCTCTACCGTCTGAGATATTTCGACGTATAAACGTTGCTTTTGCTCCACTTTGCACGCAGAATGCAGTGAATTGGTTGCGATCGTGGAGACAATCCCTGCAGATCGCGAATCACGATCACTTGTTGATTCTAGAGAAAACTGACCGTTATTTCTCTACAGTTTGGGATATTTCGAAGTTTAAACGCTGCATTTACTCCATTTGCACGACCAATATAGAGCAATCACTTGCGATCGTTGAAACAGGTCCTGCGGCAAGCGATTCTCGGTCATTTGTCGATTATAGCGAAAACTGATCGTTATTTCTCTACCGTCTGAGATATTTCGACGTTTAAAGGCGGCATTTACTCCATTTTCACGACCAATATAGTGCAATCACTTGAGAACGTGGAAACAGGCCCTGCGGCACGTGAATCTCGATCATTTGTCGATTATAGCGAAAACTGATCGTTATATCTCTACTGCCTGAGATATTTCGACGTTTAAACGCTGTCTTTACTCCATTTAGCACGCCGAATGCAGTGCAATCACTTGCAATCGTGATAGCAAGCCCTGCGGCTCTCGAATCACGATCATTTGTTGATTCTAGAGAAAATTGACCGTTATTTCTCAGCCGTTCGAGATATTTCGACGTTGACACGCTGCTTTTGCTCCACTTCGCACGCCGAATGGAGTGCAATCACTTGCAATCGTGATAGGAAGCCCGTGATAGGCTCGCAACACGAGATCATTTCTTGATTCCAGAGAAAACTGACCGTTATTTCTCTACCGTTTCAATTATTTAGACGTTTATACGTTGCTTTTACTCAATTTAGCACGCCGAATGCAGTGCAATCACGTGCAATTGTGATAGCAAGCCATGCGGCTCGCGAATCATGATCATTTGCTGATTCTAGAGAAAATTGTCTGTTAGTTCTCAACCGTATGAGATATTTCGAAGTTAAGACGCTGCTTTTACTCCATTTAGCACGCCGAACACAGCGCAATCACTTGCTATCGTGATAGGAAGCCCAGCGGCTAGCAACACGCGATCATTTCTCGATTCTACAAATAACTGACAGTTGTTTCTCTACCGTTTGAGATATTGCGAAGTTTAAACGCTGCTTTTACTCCATTTCGCACGC
>CM026175.1:601909-766063 GCA_014825975.1 Bombus haemorrhoidalis
TACGATATTCTTATCGTTCGATCAAAATATGTTCAAGCAATCTCTATAAATTCATTATGATCGGATTGCAAAGGGACCGCTACAAATAGCACCAAATCGCATTTAACCGATGCATGGATCAATATTTATTGCTTGGTTGCTTGTCGACCCTTCCAGGCTTTTCAAAGGGATCCCCCTTGGTCTCGCCTTTATTTATACACCGCTAACGCTCGGTGACGCAAAAACAACGTAATAATCCGTGAGGAATAATAAAGCATCGTGCGATCGCTCGAAACACGACTGTCTACTGAATAATGACGATCCCAATTATCTTGACAACAGGTGCGTTCACATAACGATAACTTCCAACTTCAAAATCTCGCTGTCTGCAGTTCCTTTCGTCGTGTCGCGTATTCTTGCGCAAACAAGCTTGTGAAACGTATAATGATCCGCGAACGTGTGTACAAAGCAAATGTAGGTATCGTAATGCGACTCGAACGAAAGAGAACGCGATAGTCTTGTGGCTTCCGCCACGCAAATTATCGCACTTAGAACTGTTGTACGATACTTCGCGTCGTGACGATTAACATCGGATTGATCGATGAAAAAATTTATTTAATCGGTCGGTTGACCAATTAAGTAAATGACGTTCTAATTAACCCTCTAACCCCATCGTCTATTAGCAATTCGGACTACGATCATTTTTGCCATACACGAGATAGTCGCTTCAAAATTCCTAAATAGATTTTAGACGTCGTACGGACATGTTCGAATCTTCTTTGGCTTTTTATTGCTCTCACGTGGTCGTCAGTTTCTGTCGGCGGCCCTTGAAGAACGTCGAGAGGAAGCCGTACCTGTTCATGTTAATTCCACAAGAAGTAGAATTGACGTGGTGCAGCTCGCTTTTCAAAATGAAATAAGACATTTATTACTCGATAAGTGATTTTAAATCTACTTTTCCCATATGTTAAATAGAAACGTCGATCAGTGGGGAAGAATATCTTTTTGCTCGGTTAAAGAATTACGGATAGCGAAGGATTTGAAAATAAAAAAAGAAATTATGTAAAAAAATAATCAGAATTACAATGTTTTCCCGGTCAGGCAGCAATGTTTTAAACACAGCGCGACATGTCGTTTCCCAGGCCATTGTGAATCACCGAGAACAGGGTGGCAAAGGGTAAGAGAAGGGATGGTGCAGCATAGCGCGGAGAGAAACGCGCAGGGATAACTGAGGGTTCGCGAACCTCTCCCATTTGGCTGGCCGCAAATGAATATCCGATTGCCTCTGTATAGGATTCGTCGTGTGTACGTATATCCGTTATCCAGCGATACCTTTAATCGTGCGTTATCTTCCGCAAGCTATCGACAAACGTCATAAAATCGGCCGCGATTCTGTCGCAAATGGTCGTTTCAAAATCTCGAAATTCAACGATCACCCTCGTACCACGTCGACTAATGCGAATGTTTGATCACGTTCAAGATCAGTTCGGAACAGTTGTACGTATCGCTGTGTTATGTCGTTCCGTATACACATACACTATAGTTTTGTTGTAAAAACTACATTCGCTCCGATTTTTGCTAAACTAAAAAATAAATATATTACGTGTCGCACTTTCCTTTGCATTTTGCATAGAACGTATCTATTGTAATTTGTGTAAAAGATTTGACGATAACAATAGGGGAATATATATTTTATTCCTAAGTCGACGTAACACGCAACACATTTATTTTCCTTGTTTTTCTATCTGTTCCTTTTCTCGTGTCAGATATCCGGTAATTATACATAGACTATAGTGTGTGACACACTCACGGATTTCAATGATTTTGAAATATATCGTTAAGATCAATGTCTTGAGTAATTTTACCAATGTAAATAGACAATGATAAATATTTGCACGAATACATGGCATATCCCCTAGGAGTTATGTTTCACATGAACGCGATTTACCCTTTACTTTGTTTGAAGTATACCGCGTAAAATACATATACATTTTGTTGCACAAACACGTTCACCTGTGCTTTCATGTAAACGAAACAATTCGTTATAACGAGTTGCGCATTATACACGTATGTATGTTCCTCCAAGAAAAGTACATAGACCAATTACAAACACTCTGTGTAATTGAGGAAAATTAATTAACGTGTTCATGTGAATATCCTGCCATAACATCTCTTGATTAATAAATATATCATCTGTATTTACTATATTTTATTCATGTTTTTGTATCATATATCTCCTTCTCCGATAATTTCCTCGTATAACAATTACGTAAATTACAAACTCCGATAATTAATTGTTTAAATAATTTGTTTTTTTAAGAAAGCAATAAACTATTGTATACATTATATATATTCAGATTCGCTTCAAATTTTACCAATATAATCGTAATTGAAATTTCGAACTGTAGTAGTATAGTTCATTTTCACTTTCCCGCCATATAACGCATTCTGTTTACGATTATTTTCTCTATAGCCTTTCATTCTCGCTCAATCATCTACACACATATACATCCGTTCACACACGCAACCTTTTATTTTACCCTCTTTTTACTACATTGCACGACTACTGTCTGTCGTCTATCTATTGCTCGAAATGTTTTGTGTAATTTAATACATTCACAGAAAATGTCTATAAATGTTGAAACGTCAGTGTTTGTATGTTATTCCACGACCATAATACGTTCTGTATAAATAAAGCGAAAAGCAACTTCAAATAGTGAAGTGAAAATTGTAAGGATCAAAGAGTTAAAGTATTTCATTCTGATCGCGTTTTTAAGCGCATAAACGTTCCCCCAATTCGAGTTTTTGTGATTCAAAGTAATTAAATGAAAAAAAGCACATAGAGTGAAAATTAAATCAAAGCAACTTCGCATATTCAATAGTGCTTCAAACTAAGATCCGTAGCATATGTACGATGTTCCTTAATTTTTCATAGTACGACTTTACATATTCCAGTCGACGTCGGAAATTGGAGTACCTGTTGACCTATTAACGTTTCGCTTCAAATAGTATGTTCCATACCTGAAACACATTCAAGTTTCATAGCAATGTAACTGTGAAATTTTCAAACATTTAGCGGCTCTTTGTTACTTTTCATTGTACTAGAAAGTAGTTTATAATTCCTGAATTGTACAATACTTTCAATCTTCTTTTAAACACTTCATGTTCTTCCGTTTCCAGTTTCTACGAAAAACATTCTTTCTACTAAAAATAAATCTGTAATATTGTTCTAAACTTTTTAAATAATTCTTTCGAATTGTAGTTTTCAATGGCGAAGATGATTATAAAACGTTATTTTGATGTTGAATGATTATTTAAGAGTTTTACAATTTATCATGAGTATCATAGATAAAGTACATATAATATAAACATTTAATACCGAATGAAAAAAAACAATGAAAATACCGTTGCATTAAACTTTAAACACGTTGAAATATTTCACTTCAAACTTTTCCTATAAATTTCTACGTCGAATTTCCTATTCATCCCTAAAATTTTCCTGTTGAATATATTTATCTATAACTATATGCAATTGTACTAAAATTCAAATGTACGTCCATAGAGCCACGCATTTTGAAGGTCATAGATACACTTTACTGAAAAAAGCTTTTGTTTTAATACATACATTACCTGGCATAGTTACTTGCAAATTTCAAATGACTAATTTGTTGAAGGCAGAAAATATATTATTTATTAGGAACCTATAAGAACTTGTAAAATATAATATTGTTAAATCTTTTACAAGAAGAATTCCATAGATATAAGAGAAATAAATAATAGAATTTAATTAATGAAAATAGTAATATAGCTTGAACAAAAACTTTTAATAACCACGATATATATACATTCTTTCTATTAAGATTAAATCTGTACTATTATTTTAGGCTTTTTAAATAACTGCTTAATCATTATTTAAATCTTGAAAGAATAATAATGAACGTTATCTGCCCGTAATAAAATCGATAACGAAGATGTATCGCGGAGCATAGTCACGAAATCTTTCAATATTTAGTAAACCTAAAGTTAAAATTAAATAGGAAAAATCGTAATATTAAAAATTGTCTAAATGTCATTTGCAATGTTTCTTCCATTCAAGGTACCCTTATTTCCCTTTCAACAGAATTTTACCTTTAATCAAATTTAATTTTAATTTTATTTTTACCATAAAATGAAATTAATTTTCAACGCACCTCAAATTGCATAATTTCCATCAGAAAATATCATTAGGTATTCGCAGTCATTTTCTCGCGATACAGTATATTTTGTAGATCGATAATTCATTTTTAATTATCGTAAAGGCACACGGGTCATGTTACAAAATCATTTTACTTCCTGTTCGACGTCTGAAACGAAGTTTCCCTCGATAAATCAGCACAAGGTTTCAGTCTTTTAATCAACGATCCTGTGTTCAGAGCGCGAAATATTAAAGTTGCATGAAATAGAGGGTAACAGGCAAACTCTGACGTTTGCTATCGGTGAGACGACGCGATATAACTTATACACCTTCGCAACTGTGTAAGGATGTACATGGAAATTCGGGTGTCTTTATAAATTAGCGAAGTCGATTAAGTACTCAAAGTAGCGAACTGGTAAAATTCAAGTCCCAGGAAATCGTAAAGCATCACGTGCTGAGCTGTTTATTCGCGCAGGCGAAAACGCGACGAGAAAATAAACTTTTAATTAGTAATATCACATACTGGCGAGCGTGAAACGGAACAAACATTATTTCATAACACAGTGATTAACGCGCAGAGCGAAACAGTCGGCGAGCTTTCTCTATCAATAATTTTATATCATTTACATTATACATTATACTTACATTTATATTATTTTGCATTATTTGTTTCATCCAGTTGATAAAACATCTAGTTTCCCAAGATAAATATAGAAAAAGATTGAAAAATTAGAGTCGAGCAAGCGAAAAATGTTCCATTAGCGATTGGTTAATCGATCAGTTTGCGATTCTTCCGGTTTCAACCGTGTCATTACGCTTTCTTCTGACGTTTCGTTGAACGTTCCAGTTCCCTTCTCCATTACAGGCCTGAGAAAAAGATCGAGGAATTAGTGTCGAAAAAACGAAGAACTATCAATTAGCAATAACTAATAATATGGTAAAACTATCCTATCGCTTATCCGTAGCAATCTGGTCATCGCAGACCGCGGAGCCATTATGGAATTGATTTTAGACGTTATCAGTTACCCACATCAAGAATAATCAGCCGCTTCTGCACTGTCCGCAGTTATTCCACGGTGTATTCCGCGCCGGAATATGCAGTATATTATCCGTAAATATTTACGATCTATCCAGTGATTTGCGACAACGAAATTTACCGAAGGCAGATGCGATGATGCGCGTGCTTTGTGGTCGATTTACTTCGTCAGTGATTATCACGAACTGCATCCGTTCGTTACGTTAATATACACGTTCGCGCGAAATAAAAAATACGGACATGACATTGGGTAATTTAAGCAGGCTATGTACGAACGTTAGCAAATAATTTTACCGCGTTTTACGAATCATACTGAAACGTATGATACAAGAGTTAAAACGGTAAATCGTAAAACGAATGCGCAAGCATGTAAACGCGACACGATTATTCAAATTCATAAATTTCATATTCATAAAAAAAAATTCCATGGAAAACGTTCGAATATTTTCCGAAGCCACGGTATATTCTCGTCATTTTTCTTTCTATTATCGTCGACTTTTAAATTATTCCTACATCCCAGACGAAATTTTTGAAGAACGTTAAAACGAACAGTGCAACTGCAACACGGTTCATGAATCAGGACATTACTTGACAACGATGGTTGAGAAAGGGACGAAACTCGTACAGCGTATATAGAGAAAAAGACACAGAACGCAACGAGAGACAAAGTTCGTTGTTTCCAAAAGCACGTATAAGTACGGCAGGAAGAACGGAAGTACGTGAAACAGCAAAACCGTGTGCGTATTCAGCAGACTATAGGCTTGTACGTCGACATAATGCCGGATGTTAAATACTCGCGACAGTCCCAACGCTGCGCGACGCTCAGGAAATTTCTTCAGAACCTCTGCTCCAGTCGTAAAAGTCTCCGAGCAGTTTCGCACACTTGCGTGTTAATTGCGGAGAATCCGCGTGTTGCCCTGAATCATAAATAACTACGAAGTGAACCGTCTATGGAAGGTGTTTCGAGCAGCGAAGGAAATCACAGTTACGCAAGTGTTAAGGGACTCGAATAGGTAAAAAAAACGTTTTTATGAATCTCGTATCAAAAAGAGTTTCTTTAACGAGATGGAATAAAGGAGCAAGAAGGTATGAAGAATTCAACGGTTTATTAATAATATTGTTCTTATGGATCTTGCAATTCATCCAACTATATTCACGAAGGCGAAAGAAAAAATAGATTTTTTAAATTTTTTATTTAAAAATTGATTAGTCTCAAAATATAATTATCTTAAATCTTCAATGATTGTAAAAAACTATCCATACAGAGCTCTATTTTCTGATGAAGCGTTTCTGCGTCAGATTCCACGCTTCATTTTCGTAGTTTGAAATTTTTGCATTATGTGAATATATGCATACGATGCTTTAGATTGGTAATAAAAGAGTCCCCAAAAGATTTGAGTGCATGATCCTTCGTTTTCGAGAAATTAATCGAGAAATTATATTCTTGAAGCAACAATTATGTTTTAAATGTTATTATTCCAATTTGTACCGCCAAAATTGTAAGAATATGCAGCAGTACTATATTGAATAAAAAATAATCGAAAATTTATCAGAATAGATTGTAAAAATCTGTTATTAAAAAGAAATATGATATTAGTATTAAAAGAATGTATAAAGTAACATATCAAGAAAAACTTACTAATTTCTCGAAAACAAAGGACATGGACTGAAATCCTTTTAGTGGTATTTTACCATCAACCTAAAGCATCGAATGCAACTGCAGCAAACTCATTCGAGACTTCATAGTTCTTGCCATCTTCTTATTAAACCTGATTAATTAATATCTAAATGCTATAATAAATACAATGGTGTAGAAGTACTTCTCGTAGTTACTTTAAGATTCCAATACCAGAGTTCTGGAATAATAACCTTCGTAGGAATATCGTAAAAACTTGAGCCGTCGAGTTCTATACCTAAAATGTTATTTTACGAAGTTTCTTACGTTTTAAATAATTATAAATGGTTATGCGACTTCTGTTAAGCTATAAAACGTATAAAATAATGAATTAAGAAATGAATTAATAGTTCCAGCGAATATAATACAAAAGCGTACGTTTCATGCTGTATTAAAAACTGTCAAAAGTGAACAATTAATTGCTAAATAAAACATTTAAATATCAGAGGTAAATTTTTATAGCTTTTCTACGCTTACAGATACCTATTTATATTGATAATTTATATAGACAATTTATCAGAACGGTAATTTTCGATCGGTAAGCTGTAAAATGAGTACGTACACCAGCGAATTAAAATAAAATATTACTTGGGCGTGGCTGTATTAATTCTTTATATTCTCTGTATTATAAATATTGGCAATAAACGCTTTAAAAAAGGAATAAAATACTATCTAGATATACAATGACACATAAAATTGAAAAATTTAACAGAGGAATATTTGATTTAATTACTATCTTTTGACCAGGACTTTGTTCACCTGCGCTACTAATATACACAAATGAATTTTTATAAATGAAATATCTGCATATTTTTCATACTAACAATTAATTTGTTCTCCGTGCTAAAAAATATAAAAAGCTTAGATTTCAGAACAAACGCGAATAAACATGCTTGAGCTTGTCCAAACATAGTAGCGCATACAACTCAGATGCCAAGCTATTTCTCAGCTTCCGCGAAACCGATCGAGATGAAACATACCTTCTTTTCTTTTGCAGACACTAAGCTATACAGCAGAGAAAACCCCATAAAAATCCGTTCAGTAGATTCTACGTGATGCCAGTACAAACAGACAAACAAGCAAACAAAGAAAAAATCCAAAAATTAATTTTTTCGATTTCATAGCTTATAAGCTGTTCCTGAATGACTATTTTTATTCTTTTTTATTCAATTCACGGACACGATCCTCCTGCTGTTCTACTATTTTATTATATACATAGATTTAACGTCTGGTTTAAACCTCTGCTTTATCACTTTCGCTTTTATAGGTATAATTAATATATCGATATTAATATAATAATTACATGAATTAAACATTGACATTTTTTAAAATGTAGCATTACTTTTTTAAATATTCCGAAACATTTTACGTCGATATGAAACTTTAAACGAAGAAGAGTACGCGTTACAATTTTAATTATGTGCCTTGCGATTTCACTTGTTTCGATCCGTTTGATTTTCCACATGCGAAGTAAATAATTATAATAATTGAAAATAATTTATTCGTTAGAAAGTTTGTCACAATAGGCAAGATATAATTTCATTTCCTAATTCTTCCGATATTAAACAGTTATAATTTACTACTTTGGGTAATTTACTGAACTGAGTAAGCTTTCTTTATTTCTGACATTTAATTGATAACGACTGGTTATTTAGCTGGCAGATTACGGTTGTAGGAGTTTCCAACCACTAAAGCTAACTGCAAACCGAATTTCCAAATGGTCATTAATTTAATCGCCAACCGTATCTAAGTAATAGTCTGGTCACTAATTTCAGTAATTAAACGAAACTTGTGCTTTCCGTGTGCAAGAACTATCATTTATTCACTAGTCTGAATAATACACTATATGGCACATCTGTTATAACATTTTTCTACTATGCACAAAAAATTGATCAGAAACGTATACATTTGTCTCTCTGTATTCATCTGAATACTGTTATTTATACTTTATTTCTGTGTTTTTGCTAACGACCATTTCAACATGCAAAAGTTTACAGAATATACCTGACATGCAAATATACATAAAATATCTCGATGTTGATTAGAATTTCTCGATATTTGATAGGTGAAACGAATTTCTATTTATATTTCATTACCTTCATTATTGGTTTCGTAAAGATATGAATTTGCATAAATAGCAAGATTGATCCTAAATGATGGAACGAAAGAGACGTTAAAAAGTCATCGTTTCATTTTTCGATGATTTCTTTCTTAGTGGCTCTTCTTCTTCTTTTGCCAGCGTCTTAAAAATTAGATTAACATGCAGAAAGAAAGTATCTCTAGATGAATAAAAGTTGGGTGTAGCATTTACTTCGAGTGAAGCCACTTCGCCTAAAGCGTTCGGAACACTTTATCATGCAGTCACTTTCTTTCCTTTCTCGCAAAGCACACAGCTACGAATAAACGACATACAACGCCTCTGTAAAATTAATGCCGAGAAAGACTATTAGGTTTAGGAAATAGAGCTTCGAAACTAGTCTTTTGTTTCTTTTCTAAAACAAAATAAACCTCAAAGGATGGAAAATTATCTTCTACACCAAAAAAAAAAAAAAGAGAAGTAGATGCATGGGACGAAGGAGTTAAAACGAAAGAAAAATGTTAGCTCGCGTGAACCAAAAATTATTATTTTAAAGGGAACGGATTTATTTTAGAATATTTTTCGTACGCTGTTAAAGAGAAAGAAAGGCCGAGGTAAAATATTTCAAAATGTATTATAAACATTGGCTGGTTTAGTTTACTTGATCGTACGATGAAAAATTACATTTCAATTTTGGCAACTCTTTAACTACTTCGCCAATCTACATATAACATATAGCTACGTAATAAACATGTGTAATGATCAGAATATCCTTTTCGTAGTGTATTCAAATTATGATATAAATAGCTGTTCAAGCGTGATTTTTTTATTTACTTCAATCTTCGTCGTACAGCAGCTAGCAGTAACGCTATTTAGAAAAAAAGGATATGCTATCGGGAAAATGAAGGCTTTGAAACAACAAAACGTATCAAACGACATAGTAATACGTATTCGAAAATGTAATTTATATTTAATACGATATCAGTAGAGATTGATTAATCGAGAACTATGGGATCACGTTTTCAACAATACCATTGATACGTACGATATATTAGAATATGATGTATTAAAAAGAATAGGTCCAGCATATGTTTGTGTTTAATACATTTAAGTCCAAGCTGTATGCAAGTTTCAATCCATGTCAAGTTTACTTTTGAAGATATAAATGGAGAGACGTAACCGGAAGCCATGCAAAGCCGCAAGGCATGGGTCACACACAAGACAGTAAAGCAACGATACGATATCATCTAATGTATCTAATCGAAGAATAATAGTTCACCGATGCTTGATTGGAAACTGTTACGATGATAAATAAAAGTTTCAACGGTATTACCATTTATGTCCATGGATAAAACTTAAAAAAATATCTCCAATCCAGTCTTGGCGAAGATCGATATCTTCTCGTCCACGCTTTTACACTAGTTTAACGATGAACATTGCAACGGGAAAAGTTCAATCCCATGTGGCATTTACGTCCGAACGAGGTCAGTTCGCCGGAAGCGTTTACACCGCTTTATCACGCAGTCGTTCTCTTCTCAGACTCACATGCTCACGTTGAACGAATAGACGAAGCACATGGCTGTTATAACAAATGCGACTAAGCACAAAAGTACGCGGTGTCCGCGAAAGCTTATTACTCGATGTTTACAATCGCGAAGAAACTTGGTCGGCGTACATAACGGTGGAGTATACTTTACGAACTCGACAGGGAAGTTTCAGCCACAGAACTTTGCCGGCCATACTCTGAACGATTTCAAACGAGGCCTGACGACCTCCCAATCTTATAATTAACCCATTTCACCGTAGAGCTTTAATTTTCGGTCCCCCGTCCGAGATTCAAAAGTTGCGATTCGGTAACAGTGGCGTCGCCGAACTACGGCAGTCGCGAAACTTTTATCGTTTCGACGGATGAAACGGTTTTGGCGGTGTGAAATCCCGTAAAACGATTATTTTCTTACGCAATTTATTGCGTATAAAAAGAGGGAAAACCGTGAAAGACCCGACATTTCATTAGCTATTAAAAGCAACGAATGTCCTTAACTTTAATTGTAAATTAACGAGGCGAATGATAAATGCATTGCAATTAATACATTTGATGAACTAATAAATTCGTTCGCCTTTCGGTGACGCATGTGCACTTCCGATCAGAAGTTTGACGCATGTTAGGATTCCAAAAGAGATAAAAATGACTTCCTTAAGTAAATAAATATTTTAGTCACAATAATATTTTCTTACGATATTGTAATTGATCGTATTTAAAGATGAAAGTTGTAGTTACAATATTCTTATTTCCTAGAGAAACGTAGGAAAAAGTTTGCTTCGGGCAAAGGCTAACTCAAACTTTTGAGCGGATGTTTACTGTGAAAAGATCTTGAGGCATCTACGATAGCAATTTCGTAATTATATTTTAAAGAAATAATTGCATTTATTTAATTTTATCGACTTGCAAAGAAAAGAATGTTTTAAGATGAGATTTCACCCGTTACAGCATTAACGTGATTTTCTTTACTGATAGCGTTTTACAGTTAATATCATTAGCCTGTCAGAAACTCGTGATATTAAAACCATCTTATTGATTAACAATGAAAATGTCCCTCAATATTTACCATGATATATTAAATATGTCTAGTATGTGGTTTATACGCTCAAGTATTGGCACATCAAGCTAGATTACACGTTCTCGTATTTAGACACACAGAATCATCCATGAGTTGTATATTCATTGACAAATTGAAGCAGTTGCCCTCCCGTTTGGTTTTCGGACATCTAGTTAATAATACGTAAGCAATTATGCCTCTGTTTATTGATGCCCATCGTGTTACAATATAGCGATTATGACAGTGGTGCTTTATATTTCGACGCGTGGCTGTTCATTAGCGAACGTCAATATTTATTAAGCGTACCAGATGGATAGCAATGCCGTGCAGGCAATCACAAACATCACGAAGTGATCAAATAATGTGTAAATAACGGCTAATAAGAGTTTCTATGAAACGAAATTAGCCTGACCTGCAATTTGATTATACGAGACCGGATAAAATTATTTTCTGAATAAAGCAGAGCAGATTTCGTTCTCATTATCAAAGATAGGAAAATGTTCGTCCAGTTTTACGATCAATGGGCCATTTATCGTCTGCTGATATTTCGAATAACGAAAATAACAGTTGACATCGATCCAAAGCATTAAATGCAACGTTTACGTTTTATTATAATTCAATTTCCCTATCGTTATAAAAACAACAATGCTGTACGTTTTAGTTTCTTTATTCATGAGATGCAGCTTTAAGCAATATCTCGTAAATAACAACTAAAAAGTTGTACAAGATCAATATCAAGACAATTGAATTAAATTATATCGATCAAATTGAATAATTATTTGTAACTTACACGTAGCCGTACTATATGTTTTTCTTTTCTTTTTTTTTTTGAGATAAAATAATTACAAGCAGACTAATTGTATTACTTAAACTTCAGATGTTTTCCGCAATATTTCGTCCGTAATATCCTCTTTAAAACCTTCCACTTTCAACTCTCGCTGTATTCTACTTTCAACGTTTATTGACCAATAAAAGTGCTCTCACCATCAAACACACAAAAACATACATCTGCCACTAACTAATCACACTAAACATTTAAAAAGTTTATCTACCGCACATATTCCAACAACACTTAACTTTGACATTTTCTTTATCTATTACATCTATTACATCTACGTACGATGTGAATTACTATACTGTACTATATAAATTACTTATATTATACTAACATAATAGTGGTATATTCTTAAATGTACTATTCATTGCACATATAATTATCGCAAACTGTGAAAAATAAGCACAACCACATACGTTATCATAATATCTTAGCGGTAATATACATCCAGTGGAAAAAGTCTCCGTACACCCTTCGAAACATGATAATTTTCAGATAAAATTCTCAGATAAAAAGGTAATAATAAGTAAAAAAAGTGACCTTTAGCATTTCCTTCGTGATTCCGATCAGTATACCTCATCTAATAAAACTAATTCTTCTAACCCTTTAAAAAAAAAAAAAACAAATCGTTTGGCGCAATTTTAGAAAAGTTATTCTGTTTTAAGGAAAATGGGGAAACTTTTTTGGTCGACTGTACATCATTTACCATTTCAACAACTTCATTAATCAGTCGCAAAATATTCAAATCCATAATAAGACAACTCGATCATTTTCTCTAGCCGTGTCGAAACATCGTCTGATGAAGAATCGCTATTTCGCTTATTCAAAGTACTCTTTGAGCGATTTCTCATTACGCGAACGAACCACGGAGGAAGAAAGGTCGAACAAAGGTGATTCCAAGACCGATTCAAAGTTACCTTCCTTCCTTCTTTCCGCAATTAAATACTTGAAATAGGTGCGATTTAATTAACGAGCTTCAGAAACGTCATATTTACCGTGCGGAACGTGCGCCCACTGGTCGCGCCTCACCCGGAGACTATTTCTACCAGCGCGCCAAGTTTATTCCCGGCTGCGAGCAGATTTAAGCCACGTTAACGCCACATTTTGTATTCTAACGTGTGTTTTAGACTTCGGCGTAACGACAGGCCGACAGGAGGCGCAATACCCCTGTGCATTTGTTTACAACAGCAACGAGACACGAAACGGTACGTTCGCCTCGCCGAATTACCCGGGCTTGTACCCACGCGACACGGAATGTCATTATTTCTTCAATGGCCAGCTAAACGAGCGGGTGCATCTTCACTTCCACTTCTTCGACGTGGAGGGCGTGTCGCCGTAAGTAAAACACTCGATGAGAAAATGCTTTAACCTACACGTTCCCTGATAGCTATAGAATATTAGATTTATAATTTAAAACTTTCAAGATGATCATTATGTGTTACTGATTATTATGCATTACGTGGGTAGAAGATATTTCGCTATATATCTGGTTACGATTGTTTGTCCTGATATCGTTAAAAAGAGTTTCAAAATGATTTTTGAAGGGAGACTCGCGATATTAACGCAAACAATGACATGTAAGTAGTAATTTTATATACTTGGTAAATGCTAGATGTTATTACTACCCCTTTTGATTGATATTTTCAATTTACTGTTTATTAATTCCTGCAACTGCTATTTCTAATTATTAATTTTTCATTGATTCGTGCTCTTCAGATATATTCAAATATCTGTTGTTACCGTTGTGCCTGGATACTTATGTATTTATAGTATATATCTAATATGATACTTAAAAATATAGCAAAAATTGGTAGGAATTGAATGTCATTTAAAGCGAATAATATAGTAGTTTTTAATTTTGTAAACATTAAAGACGTCCTTTGATTTTCATTTTGACGTGGCTGTATTTGCAGAGCCTACCATTTTGCGACATAATTTTCTGATTCTATAAATTAAATAAGAATACAGAGTTGAAGAGAATTATTCAAATCTGTACACGTTACTGTAGTATTTCATTTAAATAACTTGAAAAGAATTATCCATCTGGATGAGGCGGATTTAAGTACCGGTATTCTATTCGTCATACAATACTATATAAATTAATTCGGTGTACAAAGAAAAGAATCGGCTGGTATCCATAACAATTTCGACAAAGAAGGCTTGTAACAATTTATTTAGATAATATTTTTACCACTTCCCACAACTTTTAAAATACATTTTGCGTTTAAAATTAAACTTAAAACACACGGCATAAAGGGGAGAGAAGTGAAAAGTAAGATTAAAAGAAATGTGAAGAAACGGCACATGGAAGGGCACGCATTACGTTTCATTCCGCTAAAATTAACATTTTATCCTGTCAGTTATGAAAATCAAGGGATTTCCTCGCTGAGATTTTTCTATAAAATTACTATAAAATTAACCGATCATGCCTTTAATTTTTACTAGCAACGAGAAACATACATTCCGATGAAATTTACCATTACAACGCGCATCTACTTTCTATTTATATTTATTCCATGAATATTTAAACACAGAAATCAATAATGTATATACTATCGAAATCAGAAACGGCAATAAAAGTCACATAAGGAGAATCCTTCGAATCGCGTAAATGGGAAGGAACACGAACATCAGACAGGACAGATAAACTAGCTATTCGAGCGTGACTAGAATTCTATGTATCGATCCTTCTCCGTTTCCTTCTCGTCACTCAACGAGACTAGGTGAGACAAAGTGAGTATCCTTAGCCAACTAGAAGGCTACTGGAAGCAAATCGATGCTAGTTCGATTGGGTTTCCTGATGTAGTTCGACGTTCCACTAAATCAAACTACGTCAGACAAAGTTTCAAGCTGCTTATCGGGGACGAAGACTTCACATGCAAAGAGAATTCAGTAACCGATAGGCCAAAAGCTCATCGAAACGTGGAGTATTTGCATCGTGCTGACCAATTAGCAAGCACAGCTGATTAACGACTATCGGTGATGAGAGACGGAAAAGCTCGATGTAATCCATCATCTGATATTAGAACAGATTGCTAAGGGCTACGGTTACGTGGTTTATCAGATGGTTTCAACAATTGCCGCAATTGCTGTTTTTCAAAAGAACATTTTCGCTTTCTTTGCCATCAACGTGCAATAATAAAATTGGTATTTGTAGTTATTGAACACGTTGTGGCGTTATTTTGTCACTTGGAAAATCTTTCATCGTCAGATTCTTTCATTCCGAAATTACAAATTACGTTAAGAAGGGTCCTCTAAATTTATAGAAGGACTTTTAACGTTAATACAACCAGTGGTATTTAAATAAGAAGTGCATGTAATGGTACGTATAGTAAATAATAAAATATAATTTATATAATTATATAAATAATATAGTAAGTAATAAAATATAAAAAATTAAATGCTAATATACCATTAATCTTAATATTTGGTTAAAATTCACATAATGTTATCAAAGCGCCCTGATGCTTGTAAGCGGCAAACCCTTACATGCTCGATCGTTCCTTCGATATTAATCGCAAACCGTAATACGGGCGATACAGAGCAGTAGCCTTGCGATACGGGGAAAAAAAGAAGTTTACGTAATAACCTAATTGGGTCGTATTAAATCGCCATCAATAACCACGTTGTAATACACCGCATCGTTCATTACTGGAAGCCGCTAATTAGTCGTGTTTTGCCGATTTCTGCCGAACTTTTGAACAATAACACCGAGAGGAAGCACGAAGTAGGCCTCTGTGATTCCATCGATTCTGCTCTCCTCGGCGAAATACGACCTGAATTTAATAATTCGAGATCGGCCGATATCAAAATCCTTAGAAGAAAGCACTTGCGTCTGTTGTTACCGGTAGAATAAATTCACATATGACGAGCACAGCGAGTTCGTTTCTGCTCCTTGCTTCTCTCTTCTTGCGTTGCTTCTTTCGTTCAAAAAACATCCACCGTAAATATCGCGATTCGAACAAGACTTGAATTAGACGAAGTGCAACGCGAATCTCGCGATCCTTCGACCGCGCGCGTTCATTTCGTTGCCGTCTCGCGAAGAAAAGATACATTCCTATCCGTAAATCCGAATGCGAGTAAACACTGCGAAATATATGTTGGGAAACGTGAAAACCGAATGATGATCTATCACGGGAATTGCCACTTATGTCATCGGTAGAGGGGGCGATTCGCATGCTATACATCTCTGCTTCGACGATAATAGCATCATCATTCATGTATCAACATTTCTTACGAGCGCGATATATTATTTGCAGGCAGCGAATGCATTCTTCCACGGAAGAAACGGTCGCGTAAATCGTCGTTATCAATGTCGTACGTTCTTCATGATCGCCGTTTCCTTCCGACTTTAATTACAGGACACGGAGTCGTAATATTTTCGGCCGCGGCTTCGTAATATTTCTGATATTTCCGCGGCCGCAATCCACCAGACGGTGGTGACGTGACGTTGGTGGTGCCGACCTGCACGTTACCATTAAAGTTATTTTCGCGCGGTCGTGGCAAACAAAAACTCGAACTTGGCACACCGTGGCCGGCCGTGTGCTCTCAAATCGTTTCGCCGTTGCAGAAATAAAGCGTTATTTCTGACCGCCTCTGTTCCGCCGAGCTTTAATCACGGGTTACGTAATCGGGAATTCGTCGACTCCGGCGAAAACCCCCAGCGAATATTTATGGAGCACGAAGGCCGGCTACCCCGGAATATCCGAAAACAGAATATCCAGAAAGATATTCCCACTGTAAATACCGTGGATGAAGGCGAGACCGCGCACTTACACGCGTACAGATATCGAAATTATGCGCGGCAAGAGCCAAGATTGAATTACTTATGGAATTGCCGGCCCACGCAGCCACCAAAGCAATTTATGAGCACGCGCGACGCGTCGCGCGCCCAGAAAAATCATTCCTATCTCCTCGATATTCGCCGCGAAAGGTGAATATTTCAGCGACGTCCCGACGTTCTTAGTCCTCCATGTATATCAATTTACCGGTGATTGCGTAACACACGACCTTACCGAAAATATAAATTTGCCAGACGAACGACGAACTTAGGGCATCGCTGAATAATACATTCGCAATTGTATTTTATACGTAATAGAAGCGCGCCCCGGTTATACGGCGGACCGGTCATCCTTGCTGAAATGGGTGATGTCATAAACTTTTATGAGCTTACTAAATATGTGCTTTATCCGGCGAGATTGTATGTGCCGATGAAGAAATGAATTTCCTCGTCGGAATATAAACGTACGTTTCGATCATTCTAGCATGATTAGTCTTTTTGATGTACAATGACTAGCAAAACGTGTTTGTACATCACTGCATTTACTATTGTATTTATATATTAATATGAAGATTAATATAAAGATATTAGATACCACAAATTTCGAATTGTTTAGCCATATGTAGCTTTATATCGTTACGAAAATTTGATGCTTCTTTGATAAGCATTGGACAAGCGGATACGTGTAAATACTTTTCGTAGTCACTGTGGATCGTTTTCCATACTGCACACTGCAAAGATACATTTGTCGTTCGTAAGAATCTGGACACTTTGATCGATTTCTTTTTTCACATTTTATATTTTTATTTAACATTTGATTAACAACAACAGGAATATTATTAAAATATAGAATTTAATGGGAAACTAACGATGAAAACCAACATTTCTTATTATTTTATGAGACCAACACATATACACAGTGACTGCAAAAATATTTTCTCTTCGTTATATTTGTAATAACATGAACGAAGTATGAGAAATGGAATACTTTTAAAGCGAAAAAGATCTTCAAGTCAATCGCAATTTTTATTTCATTTTAATTACTAATTGCTCGTTTCTACTGCAACATTAATCCCCCCCCTGCTATTAAATTTATAAGACACACATTGGTGAATTATTGCAAGCGGTCTTTAACAAAGCATACCACGATAAAATATCCATTGAAGATTTAATAATTAGCACTCCTATTTCAGAAACAATTTTCTATCGCAATTGGAGAAAGGAGACGAGTTTAAAATTTACTAATCGATATCATTGCACGCGAAATTTGAAGCAAATAATGCGTTTAAATTATACTCCATGTATACGTTATTAAATATCGTAATCGATCGATAGCGTTGAAAAAACTGATAACTTGCGAAAATGTACATACACATAACGAAAGAATCAGACTTCCGTAATAAAACACTCTGAAAATTGTGTAAACTTCGATTCCGTATTGTGCTCGCGTATTGTGTGTAGTTTTATACGCAGACATCGATACGCTTGTCTCCTCGTCGTTTCTTCGGTATAATATCGAACGCAATAACATCCCCTGCTACATTGTATTACTATCCAATTCATAAGATTATACCGATCTATAGAGGACGTTTTAAGAGGACAGAATATCGCAGGTCAGCGGTTTCGAAGGGAATTTTCACGATAGCACAAAGTACTGGAATTTTCGCTACAAGCAAAAATGTTTCAACGATTTGTTTGTTAATTATATGCAACTTCTATATGGACACACTTCGCCCACTTTTATATATTAAGTTGTCCGAAAAGTTTCTTTCGTTTTATAAGGAAATAATAGACGCACAATGTTTTTTGTTTTATATTAGTTTATTGAATTATGCGCAAACATAATAATAGAAATATAACGAAATGGATCATTCTTAATCCAATAAAATAATATAAAACAGAAATTGTTGTTCGTCTATTATCACCTTATGAAACGAAAGGAACTTTTCGAAAAACCTAATATAACTTCCTTAACGTACTAGCTTCGTCGGAAGAAATTACGAATTGAGGATCATTTTTCCTCTAGATACCAATAATTATCAGTAACGTCAATGAAAATCTATGACTCTTCAAAGAAAAAACTCTTTGCCATCGATTATGATTACTGGTAACTGAAAAACATTTTCAATAATGCTGATTACTAGCATCTGAAAACCATTTTCACCACCAATAATGCTGACCACTGACAGCTGGAAGACATTTTCATCGCCAATAACGCAGGTTACTGGCAACTGAGAAACTTTTTCACCACCAAGAATGCTTACTGGTAATTGAAAAATATTTTCACCGTCAATAATCGTAATCGATGGTGGTCACCAATAACAAAACAAATCATAAACATTCGTAATACAGTTTAAAATTAAAGTAGAAAAATTTGAAATTATTATTTTCTAATCCCCTCTGTTTTTTTAAATCTCTTTGATATAATGTTTAGCGATCATTGCTTTCCATTGAAACCTACTGTCTTTCTCGCTTCTTCTTCGCGTTTGTATCTTGTCAGATATCATGCTTTTGAAATTCTTTTATTCGTAAAAATCGTGGAATACACAAAAAATACGAAAACAACGAAATAATAAAACCAAATATTCGAAAACGATGTATGTATATTTTAATAATTTTCTATCGAAATACAACGTCCATTTCGGGTCATATAGAGGCAGACAGCAGGCTTAAACAAAATTAAGCTATCACAAGAGGATAAAAAAGGGCTGCTATTTTTTTTATCTCTGAGATAAACGGTGTTAATGTTACAGCTGCGAGGCGGTGTCTGCGAGCGACTTCGTCGAATTTTCGAATTACATGTCTAGGGACCGGAAGTATTCAAGGCATTGCGGTCAACAAAAGGAATTCGACGTGGAGAGCGACAGAAAGTTCTTTCGCGTAACCTTTAAAAGCAACGGCAGATACGATGGAACAGGATTTAACGCTAGCTATGTGTTTATGGACGAGGAAGGAAATTATACAACAAAGCCGCCGAGTAACGCGTCAACGTTAAAAGGTAAAACTAAACTTCCTTTTTTTCTCGACGAGCAACTTTCGTCCCCTTTCTCTCGTACTCGAATTTTTACGTTCCCTACACAATGCTGGGACGTTTTTTCCCTTTTTTCTTTTTCTCTACTCTATTCTGGTTAATTTCCGTACGACGACAGAGAAATTAAAATAAAATTTCTAAAATATTAATGTAATCCCGTCATCCTGATTGTACAAAAGGAAATTTAAATACGCCTTGTTTAAAGCATACACGAGAAAGAGAGAAGGCGCATGATATTTCCCTGCTTCATACAAAATATATAATTACGGCATAAGAAACGCAAGAAATTTTTTTACAACGAAAAACGTATTCTACAATTTTTGCAAATATATGTATGCATGAGATAACAGAGATGATATGGAAACTCGGTTCGTATGTTTGCACGTTTATACGTAAAAAGTAATGAAATTTGTGTATGCGGAGTAACATCTATAAAAACGCATTAAAATAACTATAAACCTTTCATTGAGTCGAATATCATTTTAAATAATATAATTTCGACGTTTATCTATAAAACGGGACAAATACTTCTAATTAAAGATTAATACAAATAACTGCTGTTCGATGTTTCCGGCTCTCTATTAAATATTTTAAAATCAATTCATATCAGAATGATCACAGATACGGCATATGCGACCGAATTACGTTTAATATTAAACGACGTGAAAACAGTAAATATTAAGATAACATAACAATTCTGTATGCGAAAGATTCTATATAAAAATATTATCTACAAGAAATATGTAAAATAAGAAATGAATATCTGTGTAACAATGTCCGGTTATTTATATTCCATAATAAGTAATATTATCTAACCAAGGACGTACTCATTAAAAAATAAATATAGGTACATACATTATCCGTATATCCGAACGTTGTGTTATTCAACAGAGTGTTTGTTTACGACAAATACTATTTCGTATTACATGCAACATTAGACTTAAGTTGCCACGATCCTCAAAATTTGCATCTATCAGCTAAAGAAGAACATTTGATGTTCTGAAACAATCTTCATCGCTATTTTCCTCGAATTTAAGAAATTTTCCTAACCTGCATGGACCTACCATAATATCTTCAACTATATAATCTCTGATTTCTATAAGAAAAATACAACTCGAAATCTGCATATATCAACTTTTTCGCTTTCAACCGAAAGAAGAATATTTAATGTTCTAAGACAATCTTCATCGCTATTTTCCTCGAATTTAAGAAATTTTCCTAACCTGCATGGACCTAATATCTTCAATTATATAATCTCTGATTTCTATAAGAAAAATACAACTCGAAATCTGTATATATCAACCTTTTCGCTTTTGTTTCAACCGAAAGAAGAATATTTAATGTTCTAAGACCATCTTCATCGCTATTTTCCTCGAATTTAAGAAATTTTCCTAACCTGTATGGACCTAATATCTTCAACTATATAATCTCTGATTTCTATAAGAAAAATACAACTCGAAATCTGTATATATCAACTTTTTCGCTTTCGTTTCAACCGAAATTTAATGTTCTAAAACAATCTTTATCGCTAGTTTCCTCGAATTTAAGAAATTTTCCTAACCTGCATGGACCTAATATCTTCAACTATATAATCTCTGANTTTCTATAAGAAAAATACAACTCGAAATCTGCATATATCAACTTTTTCGCTTTCGTTTCAACCGAAAGAAGTATATTTAATGTTCTAAGACAATCTTCATCGCTATTTTCCTCGAATTTAAGAAGTTTTCCTAACCTGCATGGACCTAATATCTTCAACTATATAATCTCTGATTTCTATAAAAAGAATATGACTCGTTCGAAAATGACACAAAAAAAACGTAGTAAGATTAACATTACATCAGTGAAATGTATTTACTGCGACGCGATTAAAAAATCTAGGTTAAACATAACGCCGTCATTATTACAAAATCTCCTAACGATGCGTTATCGACGCACATGTTCTAATGAAGCAATCGATTCTGTACTGTTAATGCTAAACTTTAGAAACGCGATACCGAGCTAGCAAGGCTCACGAGGCCGTAGTTTCCAATGCAAACACACATACGGTCGCGATTGCGCGTGGCGTGACGCGTGCACTGTGCGTTTTAATATTTTCACATGCGTATACGCAAAGCAGGTAAACGCGCAAGTTCGACGAACTTTCCTCTGTTCTCTTTTTTAGCGAATTACGAGCTTATTGTCTCCTCCCTTTCGTATCATTTTTATATACATATTGCTCTTTAAAGAACGTATTTTCCAAGCCATCAAAAACAATAGCGAGCTTTTATTTCGTTTTGAATCAATAAAATAATCCGAAGCGTTATCTCGTTGATTTTAATAAAAAATCTAATAAATCAAAATGTCTTTGCCTTATTACGTATCCAAATTTTTTTTTTTATAACATAGAAAAGGGGGATGTACAAACCGGAAGCCATCCTAAACCGCGACACAAGGATTATGTACAGACAAATGATAATATTAAAATTTTTTGTTATTCGCGTAATTGCCAATGCTTAAGCTTCTTCGTTCCATAGTTTTTCTGATACTAGTTTTCCGTGTTCGCAAAACGAAAGGCTACATTGGTTATGGGTTTAAAAAAGTTCAACCTCTCATCGGATTCAAACACTCACCGGTTTATCGTGCAATCCCATGAATAATCGACAGTTTACATCCGAAACAGCGGAAGCATGCGTTAGTGTAAAAAAGATTATACACGATTTATAAGAGGATTTGCGATAGACGAGCGACCAGTGTTGCCCTGCAGATATTGATAGAGGAAATCGAATTTTTGTGTACTTTCTTCCATTATTAAATCACTCGGAAGATGGATTCGTTTGCTTTAATCGTACATAAATCGAACGAATCAAGAGCGATACGTGGAATAGAAAGCGGATACCGGTACCCGGATCCTCATGTTCCAAAACTTCAATCCTGTTGCGAATTTATACCATTTCCACCTCGCCTTCGTTTTACCTTAAAAAACGTACTTCAACGTTTTAAATAAATATTTCATATGAAATTTAATATGAATTTCATACGAAATTGATACGAAGAATCGTACAATTTTTTCATATTTTGCTCAAACTTGAGATGTTTCTTAACGTTAGAAAAATACAGTTGGGTACATGAATATTCGTCTTTCACGATAAGTTTTAACGACAGTAGCAGCGAATTGACAAGCTGGATGTACAGCTTTCGTAATTTGGCAATTGCACGAATAGTTTTTACAATTTTAGTATTCTCTATTAGATAGAAAAAATAACGTACAACTTATAGATAGTCTTAATATTAGTAAATTCGTAGGCTTATGAACACCGTTGGTGTAAATGGAACTTGAGCAAGGAATAATTTTACTAACGAGTACATTAGTTTGAATATTTTCTATATTTTTGTATCTTTAAATTTCTCATAGATGCAGAAGAATCGACAGTTTGTTGGTAAAATATACCTGTGATACTTTGCCTGTTTTATCGTTGAATCGTGGAAGAGAAAATGTATTATTTTCCAAACGTAAATGCGAATAAAACTTACATATACTATAGGCTATAGAAATAAATAAACAGTGAAGTAAATTTTATGGAAATTATAACAATGTTTATCGTTGAACCGTAAAATTGAATCGAACAACCAGATATTACAAAATCATAAATTAATAGCGTTATAAATTAATACAGTTAATTAAATTTCAATTTTCTAATAATGAATTCCAATAACATGATATCAATCAAATACTCTTGGCTTATTTTATCGCAATTCTTCTCTTTCACTCGTTTTCCCGCATCCTTGTTATGTGCACACCTCATCTATGTATTGTTAGTTGGCAACTAAGTGATTGCGGATTTTATAATTAGATGGTAATGACAAAGTCCGCAATCACCTAGTTGCCAAGCCAATAGCTTCGCCTTTAACTTCGACTAATTTCGATCGCTATTCGATCATTCGAATTTTTGAACCGCCTCTATTTCCTTCGTATCCAGTCAATTTCCATACTACGAAAGTCATATATGCGCGTACCAAAATGTAGGATACGTACATAAAACACAATTACGTCAAAGATGCAAATATTCATACATATATGCATATCAATAATTATCAATATTGTAATGAAGAAAATTTATAGGCAACAGTTGTTCACAATACAGCGCTGTAAAGATAGCGTTTTGCACAGATAACAGCCGAATATCAATGGAACAAAAGTTTCGAGTTGAGGCAACGTTTACATTCGAAACACGTTGTGCACGCGCATTTTTATTTTACAAAGTTTCCCTTATAGATGACACAAAAGGCCTTTATTCTTTCGTTTTCGTGATATTACACACACGTTATATGTGTCTATGCTTGATAAAAAAATCCAAATAGAAAGAGCAGCGAAGTCAAAGCAGAGAATATACTCGTCGCCCTTCCTCTAAACTCGGATGCGATGTAAAGCACGGAACACAGACCAATACTAAAGACAAGAATCAAGTTTCCCGGATATAAAGGAAGCCGAACAATCTTACGGAAACCCTTGGGATGATATAATAGAAATTACGAGGGCCACGTTTTTTCTCTTCCTTCGATTCCTTCAGAGAAATTCACTCGCACGTATTTACTTACATCAATGTTTGTCGTTCATATCGAACAGTCGAATCATATATTAGCACTTGGAAATTTTCACATTTCACAGACCTTCTTCCGATATTTGAAATATCCTAAAAAATTATTTTCCACGATTCAAAAATTATTCTTATCGATATCTTTATATCAGCGAGCGTTTGCGTTTTACGCGAATTCTGTGCGTTCTTGTATCTGTAAATCTCCTATGAACGTATCAGCATCCACGCGTACTAACTAAGTTTTCTACGTTGTAAACTTTCTCAGTTATGAAAATTCCGTGTTAAGCGATTGAACGCGTAAAATTCGTTTTCGGATTTACCGACGTAATCAGTGGCGATTAACAGACAGTATTCATTACTGCGCGTAATAATTCACGTACTCTCGTTCACCTTCCATAATGTGGAATATTATGAATAAATTGGTGAACGTATTAATCGCAGAAAGAAATCGAAATAGGTTGTACAATTGAATCCCGTGAAAGTTAAATGGAATCGATATTACTCTAACAGGATTACGGTATAATCTGCGAAATTGGCTTGCCATTCGCCCGTTAAAACTAATTAAATTTGCGTAAGAACGATTCGCAATAGGATGTCGTTAAAAAAAGAAAAGTATAAAGAAATATTTGGAAGATCAACAAGTAAGCCTTAATAAACAACTGGGGCAAAAGAATTTTCAAACGGCAATAGCAGGAAACGTGGAATTAATAGTAAACTGATGGCCAGTAATGGCGTATCTGATCAAAGGGTTCTAAATGTATAGCGTGTCTGTGTATTAAATGAACGAATTTGATTTATATAATGATATACAATTAAATACGAAACGCGCACTGTATTGACGTTCATGGATATGCATCGGACAGGATTCTCATGTATAGCATCGTATTAATTTAAAGTGAACAGTTTCTATTAATATCGAAATATTGCTTAATTTTCAATATTGTGTAATAAAAATTGTAATTGTATAATTTTTCGTATTTCTCGTCCTGCTTCTGCTTTTGGCCTGCTGGACAGCAAAAAATTGTACGATGTTCATATTACTGAAGAGTAAAATAATACAAGTTACTACATAGATAGATTACAAAATAATTAAATGCATATCGAAGATCATCTCTGCCAGATATTAGATCAAGATTTAGTATCCTTATATAATAAGAAAGAATATATTGATCAATTTGTTTCTGTAATACATCGTATAGAGTACATGTATAAGCCATTAACTCTGTTTTTACAACATTCTTCTCATTTATCTAAAACGGCACATACGTAAAGCGCTTAACAGCTCAAACGTTAAATTCATTTTCAACTATTTCCAGCGGTTTTGCGAGAAAAAGTGAAAGCAATCAATGCTGAACTGTGTTATTTGTCTGTCGATAGAGAGTAACATTTTTCAGTCGAATAAGAATCGGGGAAAAATGGTCACGAAAGAAATTGCAAGCTAAATTAAAAGGAAAATTGCATGGATGTAGCGAGCGCAGCGGCAATGGCGTGAGTACGGTAGCAAAACAATACAATTCGCCGGCATCAGTCCGTGCAATTTAGTCGATCATGAAAGTAATTAATGCGTTCAACCCGATATCCTCGCACAGACTCCGGCTGGTAATGGAACTGACAGAGAAGTTAGGGGAAAGAGAGACGGGAAAAAAGGAAAATACAGGGGGAAAAAAAGAGAATTCGGTGAAACTAAACAGAGCCAATTATTACGCGCGTCGCGCTTCGAGAGCGACTGATACAATTGAATTGGACGCCATTGTTTTGGAACAAACTGTAAATAGGACACGGGCACATCGTATTTATATATTCCATAGTCTATAGCGTCACGTGCTCTTCGGCGATTCGTTCTTTAAGACGACAGAATGCATTTAAAGGATTCGATATCCCTAATTATATCATTGATCTTCGATATTTACACGACAGTACAAGATTGCGTAACGTTCTCTTCGTTACAAAGCGAAGGTACAGTGACACACGAAAGTATTCCAACACTTGCTACAGAAAACTTTTGTGAATGTATTAAGTTGTCCGGAAAGTGTCTTTCTTTTACAGACACTTTTACAACTACGCATCTTTATACAACATATGAAACCTAATCTATCGAACGTTGTGATCTTTAGTTTGATAGAACAGAATGGATCATACGTAATTCGGCTGAATAATATAAAACGGAAAATGTTGTGCATCCATTATTTCCTTATAAAACGAAAGAAACTTTTCGGACGACCTAATATATCATTTGTTTAAATATTACATGCGTTCCACGAAGCTTCTTCAAATTTTGCTGCCACTACGACGAGACACGACTATTGGTAATTGCAACAATAAAATTTGGAAGCATCTAAAGACTGTATATAAAAGTTATATGACGTTTATTGGAAACGTACGCTTAGTGGAAAATTAGCATACAGCGCGAATAATAGCATAATCTTAATAGAAAAGTCTTAAACATAGGACTAGCGCTAAAATAGTTTGATAATCTTAACGTATACTTTCAACGAATATCTTGTAACTTCCGTACGCACAGTCTTCGTTGGTTTCAAATTTGAAATAATGACGACAGTCGAGCCTCGTTACGGTGTTAATGAAAGAAAATATTTTTTATACTCTATACAAAGAAGAGTTTCGAACGTTCGAATACTTTTGCGAGCCACTGTATTGCTCGCTTCGAGTCGGCATTTCTTTCCCTCGCTCTTCATTTTTTTTTTTTTTTCTCTTTTACTATCGACCGTGCTTTCGAATGCAATTACTCTGCAAGTGCCCCCTTCTAGCGTGCCCCGATACAGGATTTTTCCCAATATCTGTATTACAACGGAACGAAAATCCGTGCAACTCGTTTGCGATGCAAATCAACGCGAGAAACGTTCCATCCTTTCGCCTATTGTAAAGGTGTATCGCATTATACGTTGTTACGGGAACGTAAACGCGCTTTCAGCGCGTGTAAACTTGTATCAATGATTGGACGGAAGAAACGAGAGTATAGGAAAGAGCTGTTACTTACGAACATAATGGTAACGATACAGTAATAACGAGCAATAATAATTCGTTTAAACGAACGATTAAGGACAGTTTTTCTTTTATACCGCGCCTGTGAAAGGCGCAAAACAATTAATGAAGTTTTAAGTAGAATTTTTTCATTACAGTTTTCATTAAGACAGACAAAAAGAAATTGAATTTGTTATGAAAATTTAGTTTCTGATCAGGAAATTTTTTACCATCAAATGTGCAACTGCTCCGTGTTGAAATTACACAGCGATATTTAAATATTGTTAGCTTTAATCGTTTTATTATATGGCAGCAGCCATCAGTCACGTTTGAATTAATGTTTCTAACGTTATCGTGAATGTCGCGTCGCTTGTTAAAGTTTTCACGTGATTTTCGTTAATTATTTAACTCTATGCTGGCAACGTGGAGTTAAATAAATCAATCGTATCCGCGATTGAATTATATCACATGAACGATGCAAAGCGACGTTAATGATTAAATTATTTCCAAAATAAATTGTATACACAGGGTGTTCACGTACTTACTGGCCGGTAACGCTCCTTGTAAAATGTGAAAATATGAGAAAGGGAAAGTTTCAACGTCTTTCGAAACTAACAAAATAGCAAACGTCAATTTTTCATATTGACAATTTCTCATTACGATCGCTGTTTGCTTATTACGTTCCTTATCAAAGACAACAGCGAGATTCTCTCCTGCTTCTTTCACAAAGCTATCGTTCACAAGACAAACATCGGATGGTAACTACTTGGATATCCTGCATACACGATAAACTGATCGATTAAATTGCAAACTTCCTATTTTATAAAATTCTTTATTTCTCACGCCAACGAGCAACAGCTGCAAGATAAACGGTAACATAAAGGGGAAGAGAAATAAAAGCAAGAAAGTACAATAGTTGCTGGAAACGTAAATGATCAGAGTTAAATATTGGCCAGGGGCCATTATTCTCGCATAAATCATTTCATGGACATTATTTGTACGTAGATTCGCGTGGATAATTATACAGACAATGTTTCCCCGTTTCCATGGTGGCCGTTGCAGTAAACGAGTATTTACGGGAAGACTTAGGGCAAGCGGATGCCACACAACACTAGTTATTTGTGTTATCGTAAATGCCTGTTATCGCGTTCTACGTCCGTTCTTTCTTACGTCGAGTGCCGGCTTGGTCGTCAGCCACCCCGTTGCTAGAACGTAAAAAGATTTTTAGGACGTCGTTATCTTGATCGCGTCAAGGTAATCACAAGTCTCGCTACTTTATTTTTTGTTAAAGGTGCAATGGCGCTGGTGATGCTGTTCGTGAGCCTGCTTCTCTTTGGCCGAGTTTCGCTTTAATCACGATCAGTAACTTGGACGGGTCTTTGGCTCAATTTACAACGAACTATAACTTCGAAGACAGGAGCCATCCAAAATCCTCCATTATTCGTCGTACGAAGGAAAGTGGGTACACCGTTTGCATCAGTGAAATTGCCAAAGGGATACCAAAGTCGATCTCCCTCAAGATACATACATACAGGACATTAACGACTCATTTATTAAATCTACGTCACTGCATTAATTCGCCATCGTTCATTCTCCATCGTTTTACTACGTATAACTATCACGGAAAAGAGTATTGGCAATAAGTGGAGATTCAAACCTACCGAAGGAAGATTCGCGATGCGAAATAACTATGAAGTTTTAGAAGAGTGTATAATGGTGTGTTGATCAGAGATACGCGGAAAATTGAATTTTTTTTCTTCGCGCGTTCTTAACCGAATGATTTCTTAATTCAGAAATTTCGAGCATCGTGGAATTAAAAGTTGATAAAGAAAAATCAATTTCAGTTGGATGGAGTCCTTAGAAAAGTCTAAATACGATTTATTTTCAACAAATCGATACGATGGATGGAAACATGGGAGATTCGCAAATAAAAATATTATTACACTTGATTAATCGGGAGTGCCAGTAACGAATTTCCCGGTCAATCAACTTTTACAAGCAACGTAATTTTTTATTAAAAAATCAAATTTATCGCATTATTTCGAATAGAGATTTAAACGATGAAATACGATTCTACAGAGATTCACTGGATCTCTTCTAACAATCGGTTACTTTACATCTCTTAACAAATTTATAGAGTAAGAGGCTCGTGTATCGCTTAACAACACGCCACGTGCACTTGCTAAAATCTTCATAACGTTTTATCTTTACGAACTCGAGAACGTTCCCTGTTAGTATAGATACTTAATGAACGCGTACGAAGAGAGGATATTACGAGAGTTGTATAAGTAACGATACAAGTCTATAATTTGTTGTAGAATGACGTATCCAAAGTGCTGAATTGTTAATGTTTTTCTCCTCGTACGGAAACGAATTTATTAAATCGCTATGAACTATCTGCCCGAAGAATTTATTTGAAAGTCATACGTATAGTGAACAGAGAAACACGAAATATTCGCCTTCCTAAGTACACTACGAATGTATTTATTATTACATCCTCTATATGACTGTGATGTTTCCATTCCTTCTTAGTTCATTAGAAAAACGAATACAAGTCTGATATAACGCGAACAAATCATAAAGGGGTTCGTAACGTGAACAACAGTTGATCGAACGGTTACGAACCGCCGCTCAAATTAAGTCAAAAATAAACGGATTTACGATTGCTATCAGAGCTTCGATATCTTCAAAGAATCAATTTAAACAAGCGGAGAAAGTACCGGCGCGATACAAATTTCGCGAGCAAGCGAAATTAGCCGGTTTTAATAATATATGCACGTGTTCGAGTATTGAAATGAGTAATCATAAGGATGACTATCAAATCGAGAAGTATAGTCAGATAGAAGAGGGAAGAGCAATACCTAACTTTAATAATCGATCGGGACAATTACGACTACGCTGGTTATTGCTGAAAAGGTTTGAAATAATTTTCTGAACACGGTTCGAATACTATAGGAAAATGATTCTATCTCTTATGAAGTATATATGTAAATTAAGCTCATTTTCACAAATTACTAAAACCAAAAGCTGAGTTGCTGAGAAGGGAAATTTGGTTCTTAAAGAAGAATTATTTTATTATATGCTCTAGTTACATGAATATATGAATAACAACCTTTGTAGTCTAACAGCAAGTGATATACAATTTTTAATATATTTTATGATATATTTGCATGAATATTTCGGATGTTTTTAACAAACAAAGTAATTTAAGTAGTTTTTCATTGCTTGACCTATTGATTCTCAATTCTGTCCCTGACGAGTCACGTTCAAAATAACAATGAACGCCACTTAAACAATAGTTAGAGTCTGTTTCGAACCGAAGCAAGAGCGAATAGTTCATGAAATGTGCCAACAGTCGCGGTTTAATGAAAAGACAACAGAGTAAGAAGTTGCAGACTGTTAAGATAAAACACGATACATAAAACTTTCATGTTCAAACTTCATCCACTTCAGGTATAATCAATAAAGACAAATGTTTAACGACCAATGCGAGAAAGAGGGATAAAGGAGAGACAATGGAGAAATGCATCGGCACATAGCCATGCCGAGGCAGAAAGTCATTATCGTCGAAGTTAACGATAGTTTCGCGGTACTTCGCACAAAGGTCCGCCACTTTCCTGGAAAATTATTTCAAACTATAAACCGGCCAAACTGTAAACCGAAAATCAAGCTCACTTCCTCGAGCTTCTCGCGTTAAACATAGCCAGCAACAGAAGTGAAATGTTGTTTTATACAATCATTGTGACCGTCAATCTCGAAGATACGTCGATAAAATATATCGTGTAACGAACAACAAAAGCAAATAAACTATAACGAGCGAACAAGGAGAATACAAAGATCATCGTTGATGTTCAAAAATGTTAAAGCGCCAAGGATACATCGAAAGAAGGCGAAATCGTTAAACTCTCGCGAGTTCAACAATGCATCGATGTATCCAATGATACATAAGGATAGGTAGCAATACTGTCATTGTGTATGTTAGACTACTGTGGATATTTTTTAATAGGTTTATAATGCGTTGACTACTTCTCCCGAGTTTCTAGTTGATTTATAAAGAAAGAAAGAGGTAAAAGAGAGGAGTATGACTGTGTATTACGATTTGAACGTCTCTGTGCGCATGAGAAAGTAAAAAGATGGACTGTACAATGTATATGAGCAGTTATCACTTACGTTTATTGTTATTTATATGTTGTCTATGAAGAGATGAATACGGCAGAAACACTATTAGGAAGTTGTACACCCGAATTGGCACTATGAAATGCTTCTATGTAACTACCACGTTGTAAATATTGTTATATTTAATCCGTTCGAGTTGCTGTCAACAACAGTATATTGTCAAGCTGTTTCATTCCGTACCGATAAAGCTCAGTACGTGGCGGAATTAAATGAGAACGATATATGTCGTAGCATTGGTGGTTCGAACCTGAGGTCTACTAATTTTGCTGTTCCGTTTCACGCACTCAATCTCACGTCTACATTGATTTAGACAGCGATAAACAGGCGTATTCGTTCGTTTCGCGTTGCAGCTAAAGCCTTAATTAAAACGACACTTATCGATTCTATTAGGAGCTACGTATTAAACGCAGAAAATTTGATATACGTACGCGCTTCTAAACGTAGGCGAGATTATACTTTTGCGTCGTTCTACAAAGTTAATTTGCTACAATAAAAAAAAAAAGAAAAAAAGAAAATGCCTAGTTGAGTTTGCGAAGATTAGTGCACTTGTATGCAGTTAAAGGAGGATCTATGTGTACAAGAACGACTTAACTAGTTGAATAGTTATTAAAATTTCAATCTCTTGCGATTTACGACTCAACGAGCGCTC
This sequence comes from Bombus haemorrhoidalis, assembly GCA_014825975.1. Taxonomy (NCBI): domain Eukaryota; kingdom Metazoa; phylum Arthropoda; class Insecta; order Hymenoptera; family Apidae; genus Bombus; species Bombus haemorrhoidalis. The sequence goes on from CM026175.1 coordinate 634,475, forward strand.
CGTAATTAGGCAGGAAGTTCAGGGGCGGCCTAGCAGCAAGTTCCTGAGTCCAAAGAAACAAAAGAGAAATAAAAAAATAAACTTTTATCCTTACACGCCGCATATTACTGGGACCTGTGAGTTATCAAAGTTGCGCCTGGGGCGCTCCAAAACTTTGTCCTGCGGTTAAAACTGTTCAAAAGCATCGTAGTCATGCTCCGGACAAAGCGCGATCATTGATCGGAGCATCGACTATGGTATCCGCTAGTGGCGGATGTATTTTCTTATTCTGTTTTGAGGCTCTTGCCGGAACATCTCACGCATAAGTTACTAAACTGTAATGCAATCATCGTTACTGTCCTAATAAACCTTAACATATGACTCTGTACGAGAGGTCTAATAATTTTTCTTTGCGTCACAACATGATTTTGTTAATTTCAGTTCTGTTTGGGAAACTGTTCTGTTCGAGTAGATGCATATAACAGCAACAGTTCTAAATAAAATCGAATGTCTTCTAGTTTGATCCTAAAATGAATTATTACGACGACGTTAAATAATATTTTATATTTATGGCGTTAAAAGCAAGTCAAATATATACTGAAAATAAAAATACATGAAATATAGCTACATATGTAACTAGCTGTATTTATTTTCAAAAATCTGGTTTTTGCAAATATATTCCTAAATGGAATTGACATTACTAAGAATTTCTTTGCATCTTTTTGTACAGTCAATTAGTGCATATCTTTACCTGTTTACTTTGTTCTTTACCTGTTTACTTTGTTCTTTACTTGTCGAGACTATCAATCTTAAGGATATGCTGCTTTGTTTTCATTGCAGATATCAGAAATTTTATAAAAACACGGAACAGTTGTGTCAAACGTAATTAAAACTTATTTTTATTGTCATTTGTTTAAACAATTAATTAGAATAAACAGTTACTTTGGAGTGATACATATAGTATCAATACAAAATAAAAACTCTTATTTTGAATTGTTTTCAAATGAGAGTTTCTTTTTCTTCTATTCCAAACAATCTTCGTACAGTTTTAATTAACAAAATAATTCATACATATTCCGCAGAAAAGAACTTTATTAAAAAGAGATATGAAAGTAATAAGATACCTGTAATATTAAGAATTTACTTTTTCGTGTAAACAATAAAAAGAATTTACCTAAAGTTACAATTTTTCAATAATTTAAAACACTTTGAAGTTTTCACAATGAAACCGTCTTTCTTGCAGGAACAATTTGAACTGAAATTAATAAAATGTTACAAAAATATATATACGTACCTTAATCCTTTGTCCCTACGCGATTTTATTTTATTTTTCATTTTTGGTCTTTGATATCACACGCAAATAGCACAGTGTCACAGGTGAAGAGACCTGAATCTTTACTTTCAACGCAGAAGATTTATGTCATTACACAATAAATTTGCGCAATAAATTCTTCAACATTATGTCATCTGCTTTATTAACTGCATTCACAACTGTGTATTTGTATTTGAAGAACGCGGATACGTATATCGCATTCGCAAAAGTTTGCGGCGAAACGACCTTACTTATACTAGCCAACACATTGGCTGCTTATATCGAAAACGCTAATCGATCAGAATATCGAATACACAGCAAATGTTCGCCACGTAGAGAACTCCTTTGTAGATTTACCAAGAAAACCTGTTCATCAATATCACATCCTACATTGCCTGTTCGCTTTAAGGTGTTCTTTTTACACTGAAAACAAGCCACTATGGCCCTGGAGACGTTGGTTAAATTCCTCCATAACTTTGCAAGATCGTTAACCAAGAAAAGATCTCACCACTTGAGCTTAAAGTGCTATGAAATGAGAATACTCTGTTCGCGTTGTATAAACGTCCGAGTGAAATTGTTTGAGATAATTATCTGTAGCAATTAGAACGCGGACAAACGGTGTGCAAGCTCTCGTACAACGGTAAAACGTCACTATTCTTTAACAAAATTATTTTTTCAAGTACGAAACGTGAGAATAACCTACAAAGGACGCGCTGAAAGCCTTCCGTTTTTCTAACGGCATTGGTCACTTGCCAGATGCACGTAGATGTAACTGGGATAAAATGCGTGCAGGTGAGCTACACTAAAAAAAAAAAAGTTTGTCGCCATTAAATCTCCTTAACATTTTATTTTTATTTTAAAGCGTGTCCCGTTTGCGTCAGAATAAAATGCGTTAGATTCAACGTACTTTTTTTATGCAGCTAATGTCCGTGTCCAGATATCGTTGGTTTATTTAAAGAAACGAGTCACGTTCTTTATTTTCGATTTCCGAAAACATTTTTGCAAAGGGACAGCCAAAGATGTCCTTTTTTTATAAATACTATATTCGTGTGATAATACCTTAAAGACGATAAAATAGATCTTCTGATAAATAATGTAAAAACAGGATTTCTTCAATTAAATTATCAGTGTGAGTAATAAACTTTATAGGTACTATTACTATGTTTAATTGATCGAACAAACAATTTAAACACGAATGTTTATTTTTAAATTATTTGATAAATTTGTTATCGTACGATGTTATCATAGATAAGATACCCTCCTTATTCCTCATATAGAAATAGACTATTTTCACCCAACACGTAGCGGCACACCGCGGCGAGCGCCTGTAGTTTGATATTTATATCACGTATCACAGGTGTTACCTGCATTTCAAAGTTCGTGGTGTCGCAGGTGGTATCATCCGTCGTTCACAACAATCACGAAACAGACAAATAAAGATAAAATTATCCATAATAAGTAACATCTAAAATCAAAAGTCTCTTCTATCCTCTTAGAAAAAATATTCAAAATAAATGCTTAATTCTCAGCTTGACGAATTTTCTCAAAAATCAACTAGAGAAAATCTCATTACAATTTAGTTGTAACTGTAACAAACACAGAAAATACTTGCAGTTCTCTAAGTTCCTTTCTTGCCCATTCGAAAATGCGCTTCGAAAATTCTTAATCAATGCAATATATGAAAGAAATTAGGTCGATTGCCAGAGCGTCGCGACGCTTCTTGCGATATGCTATCAGAGAACAAATACGTGTGAGTCGCTGATCGGGAGAATTCGGGTGTTCTCGCGACGTTTGATCGTCCCTCGCCACAGGCGAGGTACATCTGTGCTCTTACATCGATTCACTTACACTGAGTTGCTCGTACAGTACAGTTAGCGTCCGCAAAGCGCACGGAAACGTGAAGAGGTTGGCAAGGAAGAGAGGTGTGCGATCGACGTACAGAAAGACAGCAGATTGTATACCGTGAATCGCGCGCGTGTGCAGTGCGGTGTATCGCGTGAAGGAGCAGCCGTGCGTATGCGTAACCGGCTATATGGACGAACTTGAAGTCGAAAGGGAAGAAGGTGTGCGAGAGTAGACAGAGCGGCGGCGGCGTCGAGCGCGGGCAAGCGGGTCAGCATTGGTAAGCAAGCAAGTAAGAGCACGATTAGCCGAAAACGCGCAGTCGCGCGGTGATCCTGTCGGGTGGGAGGCGATCAGCTGTAAGCACGCGAGGAGCGAAATGTTCGTCCTGCAGAGGTCTATATTGTGAGTATCAAAAATTTTTGCAACAAACCGCGTACACGAAGCGACGGATCTCGATTAAACGCGTAACCCGACCTTACTACACCAGTGTACAGTAAGGCACGCACGTGCGCGCCGATTCAGATCGCTGAGAGAGGCGGAAAAGATTAGTAAAATACGCGAGAAGGGCCGCCGTAACCTAGCTTCTGCCGCAATGCAGTGCTGAAAATAGGAACGCGCTGGGAATCCGTCGATCGATACGGGGTTACCGTGTGTTCTGTGGGACAGTGCCAAACGAAATCGTATCGTGCTCACGTCCGGATAAACTCCCAAATTTTCCCATTTCGCACGCTCTTTGTTTCCTCTATACTACATCCTACAGCATCCAATTTCCGCCGGTATCGTACAACGTGCGCAAGGGCCGGTAATTTTATCCCCTCTATCATCGCATCCTGCTTCGTCTTTCCTTCCATCGACTCGTGGACGTGCTGATTGATACTTGTCGAAAAATTTGAGAAAAAAGGGGTTCGTTTCTGGTGACATTTTTTGCTCGTGCCTTATCATCATTCTTTAAATCTTATTTATAAATGAATGATCATTTATTTGTACGGAATAGTTCATTCGCTCGATTCCCTTTGGCGCACCTATCGTTTTAACGAAGTTTTCCATCGATCGTAACACGTGCAGCAAGCTACGCTACCAGGTACATATGTATATCTGGAATTCGTACTGTTGTACTCATCTTTTCCTAAACGAACATATATATACATATATACACACTGCATTAATCTATTTTTATAACCGAACAATATTAGACGTTGTTTGAAGTGTTCTTGGAAATGTGTAGTATCATGTCTTCGTGGAAAACAGCATCGACAAATTTTGAGTTGAACGTCCTTACGTTTCGTTTGACCTCTCTTACTCTTCTTCCGCCCATATTTATTGATCTTCGCTATATTTTAGTAAATTGTTTAAAAAACGACACGAATTTATTATTATTTATTTGTAGTAAATGTATACAAAGAAGAATTGCTTGGATCGTTTTCTTTCTTTCTATTTTCGTTCTATAAAACAATAACCAATGCTGTTATTATGACACCTAGAACTTATACATATATATACCTGTTTACATGAGTTTAATGCATTCCTGATTGTGTATATTTGGTGACTACCAGTTTTGCAAACATGATATACGATTTGAGACTTCATGTTGCATATTAAATGAAATATATGCAATAAAATTGTATATTTAAAATATTTAACGTTATTGAACAAAGGGAGAAATTAAAATATAAAACTATTATTACATCTTGATTTTTACTATGGTACTGAAATTCTTAACAATATTTTCTTTTTATATTTACAAGGTTATCTTAAATTTGTATTTTATTTCGTTAGATTAATGCTATTTTTCCATAAAAAAATTTCATCGTCAAGTAATACAAGGTCAATGGAGATAAAGAGGAGTTTAAATAGATGTTTAGTATAAACTTGGAAGGTAATCTATAAATACGAATTAACAGCTGTGTAAGACCTCGTTTCTTACTTGAATATTAAATATTTGCATTTTAGTGTTACTCATTCATAAACAAATATTAATCGTTCGAAGAAAAATGAAATTATATATTAACGTAATTGAGATTGAAGAATTTTTATGAAAAAGATCTTCAATTTAATTAGAAACAATAAAAATTAAATTCTTAGTTTCTAGTCTTTTATTTGTCAAAGTTATTTTTGAAATAAAAAAAATACTAATGGTTATCTACTAGCTTCCTCGCCATTTAACAACTATTTTATGTACCTCTGACTTCAAGTATCTCTGTTGATCCTTGTTATTACATGCGTTAACTTTTAGATATTAAAAGCTTCATATTTCATATTTTAAATGTTTCTCTAACAGTGAATAAGGAAAAGTCATAAACCAATCACGCAGAAAAATGTTCTTGCTTCGATTACAAGCGATTGCTCATCAGATTAATCTCTGGAAATTACGGTATACTCATAGACCATGACCATTACATACCAACAAAGTTATATTGGTATTTTACATAATACTTTAAATCAACTAACTTACGTAAGGCACGTAAACAATCGTTTCGTACGTGGGATGTAGTTCAGTTCTGAAAAATTGACAAAATTTACTTAAATGTCAAGTTCTTTCAAATTAGTAAAATATTTAAAGATAATATAACAATTAATGGCTGCAAAACAGTAAAAAGATAACTTACCAATTTTTTCATAGTTATTTAAATTATTAGTTGTATACCTTATCGTATAACTGATATCTTAACTATGAATGTTATTTATAGAAAAAAAAAGAAAGAATTGATCGATGATTTGATATGTTCAGTATCATTCGATTGTAATATTATTCATTCAGCGTATCGACTTCAACGCTTCGTCTATCACGTGCTTCTTTTTTAAAAAAGATTTCTAAAAGTAGTCCATCAAAGAGATATACTATAAAGTAAATTTTAAATCGTAAATTGAATCTATCTTTGCAAATTCTAACACATCGGCCAACATTTGTGAAGATGATCCCGTGTTTATTGTTTAACTTTCAAATTGTAAACTGTGTATACAGGTATTTCGCAAAGCTAGTGAACACATTGTAATTTTACATATGCAAATATTTATTGTTCCTGGTTTTATAACAAATAGTCTTTACAAACACACGTGCTTCCAGAAAATGACGTCAACGCTATGTCATGTAGCTGCACCCAGCTAATACCGAGGAAACCGTAATGACCAAGCTACCATATGATAGAGCTGATATAGGTCAAAGCTGATCATACAGATGAGTTGCGTACAAAAGGAAGTTCCGATTCAATCGAAAAGAGAGTTTAATACGCAAACTTTTCATCCTGAAGCATTTTCTAATATTATCCCATGAACGCTCGTTTCTACGTTTTACAACGAATAAATATTTTTCTTATGAATCTGTAAATTATTGGAACTGCGAGTATTATTTTCAACAACGATCCGATAATATTATCTTAATAGCGATAAAATATAACAATGATTTCTCTGAAACGACTGATAATCGTTATGAAGTAGATCTTCGTCCAGGACACAAACGTTTCCATCAACATATTTTTCAGAGTTATTTGTCTAAATTTGGCAACGTGCCATTGAAATAATTATAGATTGGCCCGTTCTCTTTACAGATATGCAATAACGTTTTTGCTACCTAGTTACATATACTCGGAAGTATCTATGTTATTATTGCACGCCTACTACGAAATTTGGTCGTATGAAATGTAGCGCTGCTAGAAACAGGCATCTTCATCCTACCTCGACTCATGAAGTATGTATAATCAATTGCAGTCACGTGCTTTAATTCCATAGTTTAGTTATAACCAGATCAAACCGATAAGGTTTTATTGCGCAATGTCCAGTTACTATCTATGATTCAGAAATCTTGTCGAATTCAGATAAAACGAATTCAAAAGAACAGCTAAGTGCACTTGATCGTCACTTTTGGGAATTGTTGTTCGTATTAAGTGACCATGAAATTTACCGAATAGTTAGAAAATCACTCGACCTTAAAAATCACAAATTATATTTTCAATGTACGAACATAATTTACATTTAAATACTGTTATAATGCAATTTTTATTCGTGCAACTCTTTGTTAGTTTAGTTTGGAGGAGTCTGAAAGACCATGGCCAACGTGTCAAACTACTATTTATGCAGAATTTATTCTAAGTCTGATGAATATACGATTAAATGACAGGGTATCATGTTATCCACATTCCGCTCGGTTTCTCTGGTTACAATGCTTTCAACGCGTCCTTAATCGATACGAACTCTCCACTTTGACATTTTCGATCTCTCCCGATAGTTTGATTTGCTACAAATCAATTCTATGCGCTTGCGGCTCTTTCGTGCGATTACGTAAAAGAAGAATACGAATATAATCGTAGTTATATCTATCAATCGTAAAATCGATATCTGTACTATCCTTGACATTAAGTTTCCGACGCAGCAGTTCTAAGCTAACTAAAAATGCTGAGATCTTCATGTGTAAGAAGCAAAATATAAGCATAAAACATATGGGGAAGTTAAAATTAATTTCACTTTAATTAATTTCTTGCTAAAAAACAAAACATGTACTGAACAGGAAAAATACGTATTTTTAATCAAATACTCAAATAATATTTGCTCTGACTATATTATAGAAAAACTGGTATTGATAATTTACAAATTGTAAAATTTCACTAATGATACTAGTTTAATTACACGAAAAGGGTATCTATTATCGTGATTTGCCAGTTTATTTTTTTCAATTTGTTTCAAACGTTTTCCTTTAAAATCGTTCGAAACTTTATCGTTTCCTCAACAAGTTACTTTTGCAACAAGTGTTTGTCGTTAAAAAGAAAAAGCTATCGATCATGATAAAATTGAACAGAAATTTTTTGAGTGACGTTAATCGGTCTTTAGAAAAGCTAAGTAGTTTTAACTCGTTCTCACGCATCGAACGTTACGTAAATGATTCATTCATTCAGTTGAACGTACTAATTGGCAAGCGTTTGTGTTGAAGATTCATAAACCAACGGATGTTTTAATTTTAAATACAATTTTGCTAATAGTTAGGAAACAAACAATATACGGTGTTTATAACATGGAGTTATATTAAGCTTCTATTTCTAACAAATTTACTTCTCCCGAAATTACTTAAATTACGTTACGAAAAATGAGGAACTTCAACTTTTACACTATTTTTACGCTTGTTATCATTTCAGAAATAAGAAAACACTTAAAAGAGAATTATCTTTTAATCTCTCTTATAAATTATCCTTCTTTGACAAAACATTGCATATATTTCGTACATTATCACACCAACCAACGTAATAACTAATTATTATTAAATTGCTAGAATATAGAGATTCTATAGCTAAGAATAAAAGAAATTGTGCTGAAAGCTTTATTTTTGAGAAGATTAATTTAAAAACGTGTATACACACGTGTTCAACTAATTCTCATCATGGCAAGAAATAGACAATTGGTAGAAAATTACCCTAACTTTATTCTGAAATAAGTCGAAGATTTCAAATTTTCTGTGTTAAGTCACGAGCACGAAGTTTCTAAGAAAATCGAACTTGAAAATTTACAACATCGTACGCAGTTATAAAAATAATTTACACAAAAAAAAAAAAAAAAAACAGATGAAATGACTGTTTCTTTACGATGATTACTAGGTCGCCCAGCAGCAGAAATTGTGCAGGATCATGGACGCGAATGCTGCCACCTACGCATCCTGCTGCAAAGGATATTCAAAGGATATACAGAGAAATCCACGAAGTGTCTGGAGATGTCGTACCTATCAATATGGTGAAAGGTATTGGCCATTTGAGGGACCCTCGACTTAATAAGGTATTTAAAATTCATCTCTATTAGCTACCATGTCTTATAAAATATCTTTATATTTTTTCTTTCGTAAATTTTAATTCTTTGTTTAAAACTAATTTAAATCTAACGAATAGAGGGCTGTCTCGAGAAAAACCGAAGAAAGAAATAATCTTTTTTTATCATCAATCAAATGATAAAGTTCCCACATTGTGAAAACAGATACTTATCACAGAAGTATACCTCTTCTTGAGATATTTAAAGATCTGATATTCTTATTCAGGGACTGGCATTTACTTTGCAAGAAAGAATATCCTTAGGTATACACGGCTTGCAACCACCAAGATTCAAAACTCAGGAAGAACAATTGGCTCTGTGCAAGGCCTCAGTCATGAAGTATACTGAGGATTTGAATCGGTATCTCTATCTCGTGGAATTGCAGGTAAAATAAGAGATCATTTTCAATTCTAAGAACATATGAAATTCAAGGTAATTATCGATATCTCACCCACCTCACCGATTTCGATAATTTTTGGATACATTGAAGAAATCAACATTTTCCTCATTTTTTCCCCTATACATGTAACTCCCGATTGGCCTTAATTTCCATAATATTCGCAAACAAACTGTCGGTATCTATGTTTTAACTATGCGTTGGACTATGCATCAGCTTGATAGGCGACCTTGTCAAGGCAACCAGATAAAATGGCGCCTGAACAAAACCTATTTCTTATTTCTTGATTATAGTTTATATAGATTTGGGTTAGGCCACGAGGCAGCTAACTACCAAACCCATTCACATGCTGTCACGAACGTACAGTTACAAACAAAGTTCACTGTAGTGGTATCGATAGCTTTTGGCTAAGACTATAAGACCGAACAATGGTTACATGTATAAGAAAAAATTATCTAGTATTATAGCTCTAACAACATATCTAAAAATCTTCGAAGTCGTTGAAATGGATAAGATATCGATAATTGATAAATTTGAAGTGATGATTCACGAATCGGTTAATTCGTAGGAAAGAAACGAGAGATTGTTTTTTCGTCTATTAAGTGAAAACATCGAGCAGATGATGCCAATCGTATATACTCCTACCGTCGGACTAGCCTGTCAGAAGTTCGGCGTTATCTACCGCAGACCTCGTGGATTATTTATCACAATATATGATAAAGGTCACATTTACGAGATCTTAAACAACTGGTTTGTATTTCATAAAAGTGCAAATTAGCGCTTTAAGTCCTGAATTATATTACCGTTGTTTTTATATTAAATATACATATTTATGTTTCATTCCTATTCCTATCTTTGAAATTTATATTTCAAAATTGAAATTTATATTTCAAAAATATGGATATGTATGTACCTTCTTTTCGGAATTAACGGAATAAATTATTGGATAGATTAGCACTAAAAACAGTGTAATGTGTTTGTATGATTTACAAAGCATGTAAAATTAGATTAAAAACTTTCATATCTGCACTGAAATTTTTAAATCATAAATCAATTTTATAAAATAACATATTTTAAATTATATTTCCTCTTCTTGTAAAATATAGATTAATTTACAGTAATTTACATTAATTTACACAAATATAATTTAGCATGTAACATTATATTTAGGCCTGAGCAAGCGGTTCGTGCAATTTGCGTAACAGATGGAGAGAGAATTCTCGGTCTCGGTGATCTCGGTGCTTGTGGGATGGGAATTCCAGTAGGAAAATTAGCTCTTTACACTGCCCTGGCTGGCATAAAACCTCACCAATGCCTACCAATTACTATCGACGTCGGCACAAATAACGAACAGCTGAGAGACGATCCTCATTACATTGGTCTTAACAAACCCAGAAGTCAAGGTGCTGAATATGATGAATTGATTGATGAATTTATGGCTGCTTGCGTGAAAAAATATGGCCAAAATGTTCTCATTCAAGTACGCTTACAAACGATGCCGTTTCTTTTCCTTCAATTTAGTTACATGTAATAAATATTTCATACTGGTGTACTGTTACAGTTCGAGGACTTCGGAAATCACAATGCCTTTCGTTTCTTAGATAAATATCGTGACAAGTATTGTACGTTTAACGATGATATACAAGGTACTGCCGCAGTTGCGGTTGCTGGAATTTTAGCATCGAAAAGAATAACTAAGAAATCTATGTCCCAAAATAGATTCGTATTTTTGGGTGCTGGTGAGGTATGCAATAGTTTATATATCATAAAAACAGATCACTATTTTTATAGTCAAGTCCCATTTTGGCTCTTAAATCTCCTTTAATTAATATAGGCAGCTATTGGAATAGCCGACCTTTGTGTTAAAGCGATGGAAGCAGATGGTTGTACCGAACAGGAAGCTCGTGGTAATATTTGGATGATGGATATTGACGGATTGCTCGTTAAAAATCGACCAGAAGGTAACCTGGAAGGTCATAAAATCTGGTATGCGAAAGATTACAAAGTGATGAAATCACTATTGGAAGTTGTAAAAGAAGTGAAACCAACTGTTCTAATTGGTGCGTAACCCTTAATTTATCGACGTGCTTTCATCTCTATCTAAAGTAGGAATGTTGGTACAGGCGCTTCAGCAGCAGCAGGAGCATTCACTCCTGAAGTCTTGAAAGAAATGGCCAAAAACAATGAAAGACCTTTGATCTTTGCATTGAGTAATCCAACTATCAAAGCAGAGTGCACAGCTCAACAAGCTTACGATCATACAAATGTATGAAAATTATTTGTATTAATGAAACTTTATTCGAAGCGTGCAGAAAAATACGATATCTTTTTGTATCTCAGGGAAAATGTATTTTCTCGTCGGGTTCTCCGTTTGGCGAAGTGCACTATAACGGAAAAGTATATAAACCTGGACAAGGAAACAACGCGTACATTTTTCCTGGAATCGCATTGGGCGTCATCGCGACTGGATGTCATCATATTACGGAAGATTTATTCCTAATCTCGGCTCAAGCTGTTGCTGATCACGTGAAAGACGAAGATCTCGAATTGGGCAGTCTCTACCCACCGTTAAGCACTATTCGTGAATGTTCAATTGATATCGCCGTACGAATTGCTAACTACGCTTATGCTAAAAGTAAGTTCTTTGACTACGTATATTTAAGTTTAATTTTTCAAATCAATAACAATATACAAGGTGTCCGAATAAAAATTGCAAAACATTGAAGGTGCTTCTGGAGGCCACAATAAGATAAAAATGAAAAATATAAGAATTACATTCAAGACTTTGATTGTTACATTTATTCGCTGGTTGAATTTTAAATATCATTAATTAATAAAAATCTCGATTTTTTGTTTTCTTAATTACCGTTATATTTTGGCTTGTATAAGTGGCTCTTAAATCTTTTAGCATCTTTATCTGAGCATCCTGTGATAATGTGATATATAATATTAAACTATTAAACTTTTAAATGTGGTTTTGAACAATATATCTCAAATTTTATCTCATTTATCAGCTGGGTTGGCAAGTGAGTATCCAGAACCAAAAGACAAACGCGAATTTATTGTAAGTAAGATGTACGATGCTAACTATGACAGTCCACTGCCAAATCTTTACGACTGGCCAGGAGATTATGCCAAACCACGTGTTTTGCCGGATAAGTAAGTATGATATGAAATCAACAATTCCATCTAGCATTTCTCATTTTATTGTAAAAACACTTTTGTTTAAAAAAGGAAGCGTTTTAGAAATAACATAGGGATGCGTAGACTAATAGGAATTAATGGTATTAGAATTTGTTTAGAAAGGCAATAGTGCATACAAGAAATAGTAAATTTAAAGATATGATAGTAGGCAAATTAACATCAAGTCAGTGAATACATTAACATGCATGTCGCTTTTTAATCTCTCTTGCAGAAGTGCTTAAAATGTAGCATTGCTTTATTTTAATACTTTTTTTTTTTTTTTTGTTTAATAGCATTGTTTTGTTTAATACTTTTCTTTCAAAAATTAATATCACTTAGAAACTGAAACTTTTTTCGTTGTTGCAATTAACTACAAATATAGTTAATCGTAAATGTTCAGTATTTAGTTAGCTCATATTTATTATCTTCTGTGAAGAAAAGGCTATAGAATATTATCTGTTAATTTCTAATTTCTAAAAACTAAAAAAAGTCGAAAGGAATATTTTTTCTCTGCAGAGCTACTTTCATATTAAACGCTTGTTGTATGAATCGTAGTTCAACTATTTCTTTAGCATTTTACGTTATCGTATGCTCGTTGCTCATCAGTGACTGACTTCGGTGCAGGCCGCTGAAGCTTAATTAATCTTTTTCAGAGACACTGTAGAAATCCGCCACGATTTAAAACATCTGTAGCGGATTTCACCGGGCGGAATATTCAGAAGCTATCATTATTACCATTATCAATAAAAATATCGCTGTATCCTGTATTGAAACTATAAGACAGGTCGTGACACAAGTACAGGCAACAGTGCGGTTATAAAACAATTTTAACTGTAAGGACTGTTACTCTGTCAGTGACTAATGCCAGTGCTTTTACCATATAACTTGCACGAGGTGTTAAGCACGAGAAACAGTTACATAATGCTATTATTACAGCATCGAATGTCTCAGTAAGCTAACATTGCAGTATTTTAACGTCCTCCTTCATCCCATATGCAATATTAGGATTGCTAGTTTATCGTTCAAAACCGTACTAGGTATTAACCAGTGAAAGTATTTAAAGAAAGTTTATAACATTGTTATTCACCTCTATGCCCTACATTTATGTTGCATAAAAGAAAGACACAAAATCCGATATGACACATAGAGGTACGCCTGCATAGTATGTTTATGATTTTATATTATATGCATACATACCTAAGTATACATATACAAACATAACGTAATAAAATTAAGTATATATTTGTACAGTGAAATTTTTCGGTCGTAAAATTGATAACAAATAAAATGAAAAATTTCACGAATACATACGATTGTTTCTAAGTATGACTAGAAATTTCATTTTTTCTTTTTTTTATTTATTTCGAGTATTTTGAGGGATTCTCTCTGAAAGATGTTATTTTATAAATAACATTTTTTTTAACATAGAAATGAATTTTCGTAAAAATCAAATACATATTACATACATATTGTACTGTATGTTTAAGGTTACCCGATTTTTCCTTTTCGGACGATGCCAATATGTCCCAATCTCCTCTCACCCTGAAGAGTCAATCTACTTTCCCAAAAGAAATCCCAATCAAATTGAACAAATGTACGGTCCAAAGATGATTGGTGCACTTGAAGCACACTTTAGTGCTGTCACATTTTTATTTTGCCATATTTTATATATACTTTTAATAAATAAACATCATTTTATAAATAAGAAATGGAAAAGATAATAGTGAGATTATGCAAAACAACTGTCATTTGTGACTTTTAATACAACACGTTTGATCGTTGCTTTTGCAATTAGTATCCGTTTCAAATTATAGACGAATTTATCTTAGGTTTGCTCAAATATATTCGCGCGTAAGCGAATATCATTTTACGGGTAAAATAATGTAATGTTTAAAGCTACCGATAGCACATACCGACATAATCGAAAACTGATTTCGAATTCGCTATTTGAATGTCTGTGTGTTACATATAAAAAGTATTTTACAAACGGTAATGAGATCATTAGATATGTATTTCATGTCCTAAAATATACATGCAGTTACGTATTTGTTCCTGAAATATTTTCGGTGTTTATACTTTTCGGGCAATTGTTGTATAAAGCAATTCTATACAAATCAAATAGTACGATTTATTTTTCTCTACGTATCAAAGAGTGTCTATTTTCACGAGGACGTATTAAAAACGCGCTATATATAGATGTCAATATTTTATTCTAGATTTGTAACGATATATTTTGTCGAGTTTCGCATGCTCTGTCCATTATAAAATTCCGAGAAACCGCACGAAACGTATACTATACATGCATAAAATGTGTTTGTATGTGTCATATAACATGTAATTGATCGTTAGTTAGCCAAAATGCCGGTTATTGAGCCCGGATACAATGCGTGAGAATGTTTGCTACTACGAATTTCGTTGTTTACTTTTACACTTTAAAATGTCACAGTGAGTTTAGCCAAGTGACGAAATCTCGGTGTCGAGTGATAGTACATTAGAGCAGCGATTGGAAGAGATATATTCATGTCCTAATCTAATTTCTTATGTATGTAGCTGAATACAGTCGCAAATCGTCACTTAGTTAAGCGTAACATGTTAATAAAGTATTATTACACCATTACTAACCGTGTTCTTCTCCCAACAGATTATGACGTGTTGGCGAGTTGAAAAACAAGACGACTGCTCTGACGTATATACAGTCGTTTTGAATTAATTCGAGTCAAATTTCAAACAGAATGACTCAAAAGATGGCTACACTCCTATAATCCTTTAAACAAAAGTTTTATTCTGATACATTGGTAAATTCAGTTCTTACTCTAACTTCTTTAAGTGCTGATACTCCGTACTTATTTATTATTAATTTAAAGCCACGATTATATTTTATATATGTACGTAGGCTGTTCACTAATTTCAGATCCGTATCTCTATTTATTTTATTTATTTATAACTTTTATTTTTACTCGTATTTAAATTGAACGACTAATATATGTAAATCAAAAAGTATTATTATATTGTGATACTTTTTTTTGAACACTTAAAGAAGAAATTAGTGAATAGTTATTGCTTGTAGGAATTACATCAATATATTGCTGATATGTTATCTATCATTTGATTTCTATTAATATATGAATAAATTTTTTTTCAAAAGCTGCAATCTAAGTAATCGTGTGAAATTTACTATGATATATTATATTTTAAAGAAGGCAACATTTTAATCATCAAAAGAGTAAACATTTCTAAACACGAAGATATATTCTGTTCTGTTAGGTATACTATGTAAGGCCACATATGTACGTATGTAAATTGTCACTTCGTTTGTTCGATTTTATCATGGTTTTATATTACATTAACAAACACTGTCATCAAGAAAAAAAGATAGAAAGGCAACATTGTAAAAACCGTGTTTTTTGTACTGTATTGTAATTGTCACTTTTAAGTTAAGTAAATATACAAAAGTAAAAATTCTGTCATAAGATTCCTACATGTTCCGTGAAATAGAAACATTAATGAACAACATGGATTTGATTATTACTATCACATGACAAATATAACAAAACACCTCTCTTCTAAATTATTCTGAATTATATCAGATTATGCCATTACAAAGGTGAAAAATGGCTAAAAAAATGAATACCGGTCCGATTGGATACTTTCACGTTATTTCCTATGATTATTTCTAGTAGACCTAATACAATCATGAAGACAAACACGCTTATTGGACGAAAACGACACATATCAAGACCATATAGCAACACGTGACGGCGAACAATAAAGACCAGTATGTACAGCCCTAGTGCTGTCCCGCTAGCCATTTCTCATCTTTGTATTAACATGCATAATACCTAGAACGAGAGGAATTCAAGTTATCCAAATGCAACTATGTGCTAATTAGAATTTGTTACTGAATGTGTACATTAAACACTAAAGCTATGAATAAATGTTAAATTATGGTCGTTAATGTGTATTTATTTCATTATATTCTTGCTCCGATATTCGAATAAAGATAATTTCGGACATTTATAAGTGCAAGAAAAATGATTATTTTAGGTTCATTAAACAAAGCTTTATGAAAAAGATTCAATTATGTACATAATTATAAAAATTATTTTCCTTATTAAATATATCTATTCCCTTTCATACATATATGTATAAAATTTCAGCCATTATACAAAATGCAAATGGCAACTATAAATTTTAATGAATTCATTTTACATTGGTAGATTTGCTTCGAACATGTCAATCTGTTATCTAAACTCTAGTACTTAAACGATACTTTTAAGTACTAAGTTTGTATCAATGAATAGGAGTCTTGGAATTATTTTATAAATAATAGTGGAGAACTATAGCATATTTATTTAGGCACTATCGTCAGAAACGTTCGGCTCATAATCAGGATCGTCATCATCGTCATCTTCTAGTTCCAAATCATCAAGATTTTGAAACAAACTTTCGTCTACTTTAACGGAATCTAAGAATTTAAAAAATCAATATTATATTCCTTGCAAATATTTTGCATAGCTCAGCTTAAATTAAATAAATTAAGCATTTTAAAACAATACCATCATCTAAAAACTTCAGATCAGACTGATCCAATGTTTTATCAGTCATAAATAATTCTCTACCAGTTAATTTTTTCCCTTCTCTCTCAGCCAGTTCTCTTCTTTTTGTGTATCCCATTTCTTCATCAAACTTTTCTTTCCAACTTAAAAATGTTTCAACCGTAACTCGTGTTCCCTCAAACTTTTTCTATGACAATGTAAGAGCTTTTTATATTACAACATCAATGAGATTAATCTTATTTTAATATCTCTACGACGTTAGATATGTCTTACTCTTTCTGCTTCTTCCTCTTCCCTGAGTTTTTGTGCTGCACTCTCTTCTCTTTTCAATTTAATTTTATCCCACTGTACATTAAGCCACTCCTGAGCAGCACTAACTAAAGTAAATACCATGACCATTCCAAGGTTTTCATTCATTTGTTCCATCAGATGTTCCTTTAATTTCTCAGCATTTCCTTCTTCAAAGTTTTCATGTTCCTCTATCGATATAAGAAGTGACTCATCTGGATATTTTTCAGTATATGTAAATTCCAATGAACAGCTGAGACCATTCCCACTACCTGGTTCATACTCTTCAGTTTTAATAGGTATGGAAAATGTATAAAATGGTTCTACAGCTAAAACTGAAGAAATGTTCCATTTATAAAAATCTCAAAATTGGAACTGCAGAACATTATTTAACATAAATCTATTATTTTAATAAATTAACTAAGAAACGAACAAACAATAATTATAAGTAATTCTTTATAAAATAATATATTTTACAATATACAAACAAATTTGTAGGTTATTGGACATTCCATGCATACTTTCCAATTCTCCACAATAAATTGACTCCAAAGCTTCGATCTCATTGTGTTGCTCATCTTTATAATCCATAATGATTAAAATAAAATGAATTGTTAAAAATGTTTTATGTTGCGTATTTAATTAATTCCTTGTAATAAATTACAGGAAATCATGATAAAATCGTAACAAGTTGTGGACCGGTGGACGGCGCCGTAACAGTGTACGACAAACAATATCATTGACTAGGTAGATACCTACAGAATAGACATCACAATATGAAATTTCGTATCTCACTTTCTGAAATACCGATCTGCTACGGCGAACGTACGAATTACATTCAAAATTCAATTTTTGAAAGTAATAAAGACAATAGCTGTGAAAAGATCTTAATCTGTTAAACGTGTAAATGCAAGAGAGATACCTAATACATTTTTTATTCTATTTTCTATTCCATTCAATAAAATAGAAGGCGATAAATTCTAATGTTGATTTCTATGAATTTACAGCAATTTATAATCAAAGCTAAGAACAATCGCGATATCTCATAAACCATAACACTAAAGCAAACACAATCAATAATTCAAATCAAGAAATAAACATCTATGCCCGGCTTTAAACGAAAACGCGAAATTTAGATTACTTCGTAACTCTGATTTAACCCGTAATTAGTTTTTCGGAACATTAATATAAATCCACGATTTGCCCAATATATATATATAGTGATGAATTTTAATAATCAATATCATTTCATTAATATAAAAAATCGCGAGGTGCAAGAAGACCTATCCTCGACTAATAAATAAAAAACATAAAAAGGATGTTACTATTCATGAGTATAATAAATATCCGAGATTACTACGTTCGTGAAAAATTCTAAATAATACAACTAGTCATTCGTATCGATTCGGACCTTTTGTCCTACGACACGATTGGATGACCAGAAGAACGGTAAAGTGTGCGACTCACGATTAGATGTGGATTCATTGACATCGATGCTGCAGTAATTCAGAGGAGGTCATCACCAAGGTAGTCATCAAGAAGATATCATCAAATCCCATTAGAAGTTGTATTAACGTTTATGTATAAATCTCTATTCTTTCAAAGTCGTTTCTGTAGTGATGATCTGCACAAAAAAAATAAAAATTTTAGAATTAACATATAGAACTGAACCGATTGTACCAAAATGAAGCAATAATCAGACTTAAATTCGGTCTCAAAAGCTTATAACACAATCTATTGGTAACACTAACACTTATATAGGTGATCGACGAGAAGTGGAAAGATAAGAAAATTCGAAAAACTACAGAATTTCGCTATGGCAATACCTCCTAACGAAGTACTGAATAGAAACATATTGTTAAACAAACCTGATAATAGCCGACAAAGGACAATAAAATAGTTATAGAAACACTACGTAGCTGAAATCACGCACTTTATAAGATGATACGTCTCGATACGTCGCTTTTTAACCTCTTAGGTACGTATTGTATTTTGTGCAGTGCTGTTTTTCTGTACGGCAGAGTTTGACGCGAATTACGCGTGAACGATATAGCACTGCAATGTGTGATGGATAATGCTGTTCTCTATGTAAGCACATTGGAATGAACTTTTTGATAATTAAATTATAATTTTTCTTAAAGATATGATGCATATAGTTTAACTTTAACAATTTACTTTAATAATTAACAATACAATTGAGTATGATATATTTTAAAGCACGGTATGACACACAGATCCACATTACACTCATAGCGCGATAGTGTTTTTCAAATTGCTCTTTGTTTTCTATTTTGAAGCGACATTTTGAGGTTGAAGATTCTAAAAAATTATAAGGATACGGATCGGCATGTTAGAAAGAGCATCTAATAATGGTATATTTATTTTAACGAAAAGCAATAATTGATATCTGACATTAACGTATAAAAAAACGAAGACTATATATTCTGTCTGTACGTTGTTAACACTGTTATAAAACGTTGCGAGGACAAGAAAACGAAGAAAGAGCAAGACAAATGAAAAAGATCATTTAGTTCAAATGGTGAGCGAATGAGTAATAGAGTGAGCCACTATAATGGCGCGTCGTAATATAAGATGACATCTGCGAAAGCCACTATAGTGGCGCATTGTACCTAAAAGCTTAACACTACAGTAAAGTTCCGCGCCAAAACTTCTCCTAGCTGACTCCTTATTGGCTGGAACGGAATGGTTTTCCATTCGTCTAAAATCGCGCGCGAAATTGAAATGCTATAGCGGAAAATTCGTTTTAATCAACAAACTATAGCAATTTCAGGACAAATTCTCATAAGAAGTTTTTCAAGTTTGCTATCCTTTTCATTTTTACACTGACAGTTTATTAACGAAAGTTAATTCATTACTAATCTTTTTTTATCATTATTGCAGTAATTAAGTGTAATGGATATAATGTTCCTCTTTTATCAATTAAAATAATACAAATGATTTGAAGTAATATTTTAGTATAATTTTACATTAGAAACTGATGCAGGCTTGAGCGCACGTATAATTTTTAACCTTTCTATTTATTAAATCAACTTTATTTAATCAAATAAAATTATCACTGTATGTATGTGTATATATATATATATATATATATTTTTTTTTTTTATTTTAATGTATATATATATATATATATATATATATATATACACACACATTAAAATTCTAAGATATTCTATCTTTTAAATCTATAAATTGTTTTCATGGCAACTATATTATTGCGAGTGTTATTTTCTAGTATTAGTAAACTAAGTAAACATTGAACGTTTATTTTCTACATACATCTTATTTCTTATTTCTTTATTTGGAACATAATACGCTCGCTATTGGAAACATATCTTTTCTGGGAATTTGACGACTCTTATTCGTGCACGCTTGATTTACCTGCGAGTCTTCCTCTCCCCACTCCTCGTCAATCGAAATTCGCTGGTTAACCCGCTGCGCGGGGTGCTAGTTTAGTGTCGAATATCAGAGCGATTAGGTGTGTTTTCATCACTCTGTACAGATTCATATTTATCTTCCCGTTACGTGGCATTTTCGTAGTCTTTCTTCATCGCTTAAAACTATTTTTAACTTCGTATAATTAAGGTATTCTTTTGTTCAATGCTTTATTATAATCTATTAGGTTAAGTAAATTACGATTAGGTTAGTGCGTAAATGTTTTAAGTATAAAAAATATGGAGAGTTGAGTGTAAATAATTGTAAATCAAATCCACTTCTAGATCTGAGAGGCTGGAATAAAAATAAATTATTATCATTATTATTATAATAATGTATTGTTTATCTTCTTTTTTTATTGTTTTTTTTTTTTGCTATCAATTTCCTGGTAACTCGCTTTCAGGACTATTTTAACTATTGTTTCATCTTTAAATAATGTATCCTTTTTATGTATTTATTTTAATGCTTTGGTTTTCTTTTATGAAGACTATTGCTTGATAGCGAAGAAAACTTCGAAATAGTAGAGGGACTTTATGAAATTCGAAAGGATGTCACGGTCCATTAGTGATGAATTCAGAAAAAATATTTTGTTATCACTAATGTTGTAATACGAATATTACAAGTAATCGTGTGAATTACATATTGGATCATAAAATCACGAAGTACTCTGTGGAAGGTTGTGCCTTTCTAATGGTGCGTAATCAATTAATACATATTTCTTTTTAACCGAATGATTTTATTTTTAAAAATAATTTCCATTGTATTTAATTTTGTCCTAGCGTACGAAATTCAAGTGAATAAAATTAATTTTCATTTAAAACATAATTGTTATTGTCGTTATCAACATAGACGCGTAAGTTAACCCTGCTGCATCTTCGAGTTTCTCATGTCTTGATATCGCTTTCGTTTCAATTGGAGAAGAGCTTTTAATGTTTTAAGAAAATAATTAGAATACGATTGAAATTACATATATTAACGACGATTGTCTCTTATTTCCTACACACTTAAGAATTTTTGTAACGATAGAAAAATAAGATTCAGTCGAAAATAACCTAAAGAGTGCAGGGGGGTTAGATATCAAATGCAATAAAAATTGAAGAATACATTATATACATAATGAGAACAATGATATTAATAATGCGTCGCGAGAGCATTTTCTGAATTAATTTTAAATTAATTCAATGAATATGACTTGGCAAACATATGCATATCGTGCCAATAAAGATTTTACAAGAATTTTGCCAACAAAAGAATTGCTCAAACTTGGTCAAATTGCATTTTGTATATGATCAGTTTGGAATTGCGATTTGGATATGAAACTCCTAAGTTTCCTGATGGTAACACACGAGCAATTCTGATACTGCTTCACAGATTATTATTATAATATAAATCGTCGTCGACGATATTATATTAATTATACAGGACGATTCCGAAGTGCAGGTATACTTAAATTTTCGAATTTTGTTTTCTCGAAAACGAACCCCCATATGAAAAAGGTCAATTCTATATATTTAACTTACTTTTCCGGGCGTACCGCGACTTCAAAATCATCCTGTATATAGTAAATAGTATAAGCAACATTACATTATAACATTCGTCACTTATATTGGAATTCTTGTCTCCCTAAATCAGTCGATTGAACGTATTGTAAATAAAAAACACTAAAACTAAGCTAATAACGATTAGTTAAAATGACACACTAAAGTGACACACTCGCTTAAAAATTGTTCATATCCGAATTTCGCACTTGACTGTGATATCAAATAGACCCACCTTCGTACTCTATCAAATACAAAAAGATACATACGTTCGGATTTTCATTGGACGAAATAAATATTAATAATTGCGTTACTCGACGGCATGCCTGAATCTCTCTCAGACTACACTACTAAAGGGTTAAAGATAATAAATGTGGCAACACTCGCGTGAAATATCTAATGCGGTTATACATATGTATATAAGAAAGAATATGTATATAAGAATACGCGAGGTTAACTACACAAGTATTACATAGAGACGAATCTAGTATTACGTCCTAATTTTATATTAACCTAGGATTGAAACGGCCTATATGAAGTATGAGACCCGTTGGATTGTGCCGTACGAAATAAAGGAACGGCTGGTCCAATTTCAATCTCGGTTTCTCTTCTGATCTTTCTATAGTCCTCATTCTTTCCTTGAAAGAAACTGTACGATAGTTTGCCGGCTCCATATTGACTGTCCGTCTTATTCTACGGAATGTTTGTTCTCCGATATGTCGAGAATTTCGTAAAGTAGGACTTGCTGGATAAATTTCCATGTGATGTCGTCCATTAGCGATGCTTTCATCTCCGCACGTACTGAATAGATTCATCTAGAAATGACCAATTATAAAGTAAGTAGCATATATAGAATATGTTGAATTAAAGAAATTTAAAGAAACAATTTGAAAATATTCCATCGCAAGAATTTTTTGAATAAATTGAATTAATGAATTTGTATTGCGTTTTTGCTTTAGGCTTATAGTCTGATAATCCTTATAGGATTAACTTAGGAATTGGTGCATCTAATTATTAATTTGTCATTGATTTGCAAACTTTGGTAAAATCCACGCACTGCCATTACAGAGTGACGGAAATATTTAGACACTTATGAACGACAGAGTAAGTGCGCGACACCCTGTGTAACTACCGGTAACCTGTAGAATTACCTGTAAAACGTCAGACAAGAAGAGACGATTTCCAATTCCATTGATCCCTTTGAAGTCAGCGTTAGTCGAAAACAGCTGATCGAGTCCCATTCTCTTCAAAGCAGCAGTAGCGTTCACAATGGACCGATGACTAAATTTCGGTACTTGTAATTCAAGGCTCGGTCTAGGTATAAGAACCTTCAGGAGCTTATCCCAAGCTCTATCTTGAAAAGCTTCTTTGATAAATCTTTGTTCGAGTCGATCCAAAGTATCACCGGGTGCAGCGTGACCTTGTTGACCTGGTACGAGAAATATGGTCGAAACGAGCTTATCCACACTTCCAATAGCACTAACAGTCGCATCCAAACTGGGCTCATAACCGGCAAGAACGTTCGATCGCCAAACGGTAGCCGGAACGGGGATCAATTTCCTCAATCTATGAGCGGCTGAGACGGCGAAGTATAATTCCCCGTCTCGGCCTGTTGTACTCGCAGAACTTGTGTTGCAATCTGTCTGAAACACGTTTGCTGAAATTGTAGCCAGCGGTGATCTTAGAGGAACCGTGTTGCTCTTCACGAAATCCTTTATTCTACCTCCAGTCTGTTTCCTAATCAATAGGTTGGTTCGGCGACGCGCCAGGTCACTGATAGTAGCGAAATTTACTTCGGTCACCAACCCTTCGTAAAATTGTTGAGCTTGCTCCTTGTAAAACGGCAACAATCTTCTCACCTTAGCTTTATCCACAAATAATTCACGGACAAACGCCGCGTTCGCGATACCTTGGTGCCTCGCCAAGCTCACCGTGTCCGTTACGTTCTGGAAAATAAGATGCGGGTTGAAAGTGGCCACATTGTCGAGTCCGAGTATTTCATTCATCTGATCTGACGTTGACCCTCGAGCACCGAGGAAGATCATCGCCAGCAGGCTAGTCATGCCAAACGGTGAAAGAACGAGCGATCTTCCAGTACTCAATCCGCTGTTCGCCGCGACCCAAAACTTAATTGCCAGTTCGTTACAAAGCCTCGAAAAATTGATAATATCGGCACTCGCGTTGCTCGTGCTAGTATCCAATCCACCGATGCTTTTCGAGGCATTTAGGGAAACAGTCGATTCTGCTTTGTTCACGGGAGTCGATTGATAACTTGAGGGATATTTTGTCGAACTCGCGTCCACTATCGTCGACATTGTCGATGTGGATATCTCGAAGTGCTTCGTTGACGTGGTAGATCCCGTGGTGAATTCTGTCGACGATGGAATTACTTGGTGCAACGATATCCGCTGCCACGTATGCTGATTTATGCTCGTGTTATTCGTTTTGCTCTGTAACATCGAACTTGGCGAATCGTTCATCTTCTGATTTATGTGCGACTCGTTATTGTGTAATTTGCTTGCGGCTCCCAACAACTGCGTTCCTATTGAGTTATTCATACTGACATTACTTTTGTACGAATACATTTCAATGGGAATTTTTGTTTTGTTCTCCGATCTGTTCCAATTTACCGAATTCATCGTACTACCTTTGATCTCGTTCGATTCTTCCGTGATAGAATTTAGACCAGTGGTTATCGATACAGGAGTAGACGAGACAACGGAAGATTTCGTATCGCTGACAGGTATTGTGGTTGTGTTATTCAAAATATTGATCTTATGTTGATTCTCGGGTGTGTTAGTCAAAATATTAATTTTATGTTCGTTCGCATCTGTGTTATTCAAAATGTTCATTTCATGTTGGCTCACGATTGTGTTGTTCGCAATGTTAATTTCTTGTTGGCTCACAGTTGTGTTGCTCAAAATGTTCGTTTTATGCTGATTCACGGTTGTGTTGCTCAAAATGTTCGTTTTATGCTGATCCACGGTTGTGTTGCTCAAAATGTTCGTTTTATGCTGATTCACGGTTGTGTTGCTCAAAATGTTCGTTTTATGCTGATTCACGGTTGTGTTGCTCAAAATGTTCGTTTTATGCTGATCCACGGTTGTGTTGCTCAAAATGTTCGTTTTATGCTGATCCACGGTTGTGTTGCTCAAAATGTTCGTTTTATGCTGATTCACGGTTGTGTTGCTCAAAATGTTCGTTTTATGTTGACTCACGGTTGCGTTGCTCAAAATGTTCGTTTTATGTTGGTTTACCGCTGTGTTGTTCAAAATATTAATTTTGTGTTGGTTCGCGATTGTGTCGTTCAAAATATTAATTTTATGTTCATTCATAGCTGCGTTGTTCAAGATATTAGTTTCGTGTTGGTTCATGGTTGTGTTTTCCGAAATGTTGATCTTCTGTTGGTTCACGATCGTGTGAACCGTATCATTCCTTGCCTGCTCTTCAGTCTTCTTTAAAGGACTTTGCAGTACGATTTTGTCTGTCGAATTCTCCTCTGGATGCTCCTCTGCGTTAGATAAATTCGCGATGACCGTGCTAGATTCGGTCAAGTTCGTCGACAATTCATCTATCACGGTCTGATACGTAGATGTTTGTTTGTCGTGTTCTAACAATGTTTCTGTCGTGTACTCTAGGTATGTTGTAGAAGTTTTATCATTGTTCTGCGATGCTCCCTCAGTAATATTTTCAGCATTCGCAATTGTGGTTCCTGAGTTCGTACTTGTTGAAACCTCATTACTCGATATTGTCGTCTCGTAAGTTGATGTCTGTTCGTTAAACGCATTATTCGCGAAGGAAGTTGATGTTCCGTCCGCGACGGTAGCTTTTACAGCAGCATCAAGGGTAGACGACGCTACTGTCGTAGTTTCCGAAGCGGTGGACAGTTCGTTTTTTAATAGCGAAGATTCAATTTTCTGCTGGTCGGTAAACAGATCGCCCTTTGTTGTCGACGTTCGATAAATTTCATTCTCGTTTGTCGAATCTTTCTTCGTTATATCATTCGTGCTATCCTCGTTAACCGAGACAGATAATCCCGAATTTGATGTAACAGTCTCTGTTGAGTTAAGCTTCTCAAGAGATGACACTGTTGTCTCCTTGAATACAGCTTGTGTTTTATTTGCCTTCGAATTGGATAAATAAGAATCAGCGATGAGCGAGCTTGCTACGGTGTTAGGTAACAAATTCTCCGATAAATCGTTCGGCAAGGTGATTGACTCGATAACGGGTCTATTCGTAGCAGGTGAGGCGGTATGAAGCATACTCTCGATAAGCGCTATTGCTTGTAAAAAGTTGGAACTAGTAACCGGTGTCCCGTTAATATTCGTCGTTGGCTCTGTCACATTTGTCTGAACACTCGATACATGTATACTATCAGATGTCGTCGAAATATCCGAAACGTTTGTCGTTTTATCGAGCTCTGTCGTATTCATCGAAACAATCGGCGCGGATATAGTGATGGAGGAAATCTTCTCTTGATCAGGATCGAACTTCATCGTCATTTCGCTAGACGATTCCTGTATACGTTCTTCGGACGTATTATTCGCATTTTCTAGTCGGTCATCGTTGGTCGTGGAAGGATGCGTTGTAATTTCAGAACTGTCATTACGTTTTCCCTCGTTTTCACTGGGAATCGACTGGAACCCGAAAGAGGAAGATAACACAGGAGAAACGTCGTTGGAGATTTGACTGATCACGTTTGATAAAGAATTCACCAATTCCATAGATGGAGAAGATTTTGAAGGCTCGATCGGCTCGCTTAAGCGATCACTTGGTTTGGTTATTGTGTCGTGTATCGTCGTCGATGGTGCCAATGTTGTTGTTCTATATTTATTTGTACTCGTAGGAGTACTCGTGGACGATACAGAAGATTGCGATGGCAATTTCGTAAAAGATACAGAAAATTGTAATGGCGGTTTGGTAAACGGTAGAGAAGACTGTGATGGCAATTTGCTGAACGGTTCGTTAGTATCTTGAACTTGGTTCGCTTCCATCATGGACGGTGTCTGCGTTTTCAATGGAACTTCGTCGTATTCCTGGTTCGAAATATCGGTCGTTGGTTTCGTCTTCGTTTGTGTTACCAACGAATTGATCTGATCGGTAACAGTTTCATCAATGTGCGATGTATTATATTTTGTTCCTAACGTTTCGCTCATTGTTAGACCGACGTTATCGTAATTGTTTTTTATGGACTCGCCTAAGGTCGATGAAACAGAAGCGCTGACGGTTGTTGGTTTCGTAATAGCACTTGTGGATGCCAGGTTTACTTCGTCCCGAACGTTATATCCGTAAGTAGTAGTACTTTCTGACAACGGTATCGCTCCAGTCACCTTATGCAAAATAGAACTCTGAGTGGTATAACGATTGTGAGCTATCAATTCGACATTTTGCTCAGTCGTGATGACAGATACCGGGATCATTAATTTCTCCGTATAAGAGATAGTCGTAGGTTTCGTAGCAATTGTCGGCAGCGTTTCGTTCTTCTTGGTTTGCTCGTTTCGTTCGTTTGTATATTTGCTAGTATCTTCGGGTTTCGCCTGTGCAATCGTTTCACTTACGTCAGGCTTGAGCGAATCGGAAATCGAATCATTCTGTTTATGCATGATATGGCTGGCAGATGACGACGGTTTCGATGTAGGTTTTTCAACGTAGTGGCTTTCTTCGACCTTATTTCCGTATTTGTCACCGGCCAAAATAGCTGGTAAAATATTGCTCCACTCGACGTTCACGTTTTCTGGGATCATCGGGTGCGAGCCAGAGAGCGTCGATAACGGTTTATCCATAGCGCTTTTCAGTACGCTTTGCACTTTTTCCACGACGTCCATTACCTAGAAAAGATTTCAACATAACGTTACTTTGTTACTTCTGCAAAGCTAAGAAACGATAATACATTTAAAGACCAAGCAGTGAGATAATGCATAAAACTTGGCGTAAATGCACAATATTAGACACTGAAAGACTATAATCAAAGTAAATTAAATATTATTTCGTCGATGTAAAATACGTATTAGGATAGATGATTGTTCGTTAAAAGCCTATGCTATATAAATAATAGAAGCAAAAATAAAAATATAAATCTTAGAATCGGGACGGATAACGGAAAGATCTTAAACAAATTGGAGTCATTTCTTTCAATTTTCACTCTTGTATTCCAATTTTTCTTACAAGGCAGCTGAATTTTCTATTTTCTCGGTTTAACCAACCACTCATTCTAAGAACTCGGATCTTACTTTACCTTCTTTCCTCCCGTAAGTATATCCTCAGCTTTTTGGGGCTCTTGAATATCCATGTTAGAATGATCCGGACCTCCACTCGCGATTAAAGCTTGAATCTCTTGCATAGTCATTTGCCTCGTGATCATATCGCCTCTCTCGTTGTACGTGTAAAATTGAAATCCATCGGGTTTCAGCAAATTCGCCGGAGACGGTGGCAATCGATGAAAATTGACTCCGACTGAATCAGGTGACCTGTTGTTTCCCGTTGTACGAACAACCTCGTTCTTCGTATCTTTCGATTCTTTCGATATACCCGATATTGCCTGATACGTGTCCGTCCTAGAAATTCCAGAGAATTATAAATACGTGAAACTTCTGCAAACTAAGATCATCGAACGAGTCGGAACCCATTGGAATACTGATTCTTTTCGCGCTAAACGTGATGTATACTAGACCATCGGCAGACCGTCTGACAGAGAGAGGATCGTGCATGCCAATTAGTTGAACTTGTCGTTATTGTGCTTCGTACGTACATTTCGTATCTACGAAATACAATAGACTCTTGATTACCCGATCAACCGAACGAACGATTATTAGAATATTAATTGAAGCGAAATTTGGATGTAAATAAAAATTTTGGATAACGAAAGTTCTCTTGTAGAAGAAAAACTAGGATACAGAAATAGAAATTGTAAGAAATTGTTACGTTTTTATTCGAACGTTCTTATTTCCCTTTAATATTGATATTTATAAAGCGGTTATTCCAGTATGCAAAGAATGTATGTCACGATCAAATCGTACAATCAGGCTTTTACCGTATTACAAAATTACAATTTCAACTTAATACCCACGAAGAGAATTTTTACGAATGACTATACGTTTAAGTAAGGTAAAGATACGATCAAAAAGGAAAGACGGACATATAAAGTAATGTAAAAATACAGAGGAAACGTTAACGGTAATTTCGCTATCGTTTAATCGATCTACTACTTGTTTTTCACGATATATATTTTGCAACGTCGGCTGCAAAACTCAGTTAAGAATCTTTCGCATCTCTCTTGCAATCTTTACGAGCTTTTTACTCCTCCGTTTCTAGCTTCCACGCGATTCTTTTCCAATAACGATCTCGAATCGCTACATCGGCTATTCTACGAAGCAAGGACGCGCGTGGTTACATCTTATCGTTATTTATCGGTGTGCTTCTCGTCGAACGTTCAATTCATGCATGAAACACTGAAATACTGACCTAGATTTAAAATATTTCATAGGCAGCAATACGGTTGTGGTGGTTTCTGGAAGTGGGCGTTCCGAAGCCAGGCTAAAACTTAAACATGCCCAGAGCACAAGTGTCGTCAAAGTAGCATGAGACGATTCCAACGACATATTTCTAATGCTTCTCCTCTTCTACAATCTGCAATCAATAAAGGACAAATCATCGAGTGACTGATTTACGCGTCTACGTATAAAACGAAGACCGACTAATAATAATACGGTAGACCGGTGTATGTCAAATCATAGTAAACACTATCTATATCATAGAAAAATGATCGTGAAAATAGATCGGGAGAAATAAACGGGGGACGAGTCTGTTTTCTTTTAGGTGAACGACCCTACGGTTCCTTGTTACCCTCTTACGGATCATCGCCTTAACACGACGACCGGTTCTCCGTCGTGTTATAAATCGCTGAGTAAATCGCGATTTACTCGAGTGCAGCTTGTGAACGACTTTTATCGAAATTCACTTGAAACTTATCAATTTAATTACTAAATAGATCGTTAATCGTATTTAATTATTTAACCATAAGCACGTAAACTTTCGAACTAAATTAAAGATTCGTTCGCGACTAATCGATGTGTAACTACCGGTGATAAAAGCAGTAAAATGAGAAGGAGAATATATATATTCGATCGTTTGCGTTGAAAGGAAGAAATTTATTCCACTTGATTCGGAATATCTGGATTTCCTGAGATATCAGGGTACACCGGCGTGTGTCGTACGAAGAAAGGAGCGTACAATGAGATTGCGAGGAAACGTGCAATCGAGAAATTTCGACGACAATCCCGAAAATCTACAGAATATAATAAATGAAATGTTTCGTCGAATGAAAGCTGCGTTATTCGCGCTCTTAAGCGCGTTAATTGTATTTCTTCGCCGTTTGACCATATCCTGCCTACTGAATGTTCCCTTCGGCTAACATTCATCGTATCTATATCGACAATCGTTTCTAGTACAGTGACAATATTCCAACGCATAACGAACAGCGAGCGATCGAGATACTTATGCACCTCTGTATAAGGGTAAATATCGAGACAATAAATTTAACTACCTCGATTAAAAACGTGATTTAAAGGAATACTCTTCCGAAGATTAACACTGCGTGCGTTCGACTTTTCCTTCTTCCTTTTTCTCGCTGTCTACACGTTTCTTTTTTCTCTTTTTATCCTTTGCCGTGTCTTCTTGACAGCGCGCGCAGATCTGTATTTCTTCCCGTATCACCTGCTGTTTCTACTGTCTTCTACCTTGGACGAGCGCGTACTACGTGCTTGAATCCTCGGTTAAGACGAGTGCATCGGACTGAGAAAGAAAAGTGATCGAAGAGGGGGAACATAGTCTTCGAACGAAAAGATGGAGAAAGGGTGAACTTGGAGAGTGGAGATGTTGGTTGGAACGGTTTACGCGGGGGGACAGACGAATGTCGGAATACATGGGAATATATATCGAAAGAAAAAGGAAGAAAGAGAAAAGAAGGAGGGATAGTATGAAGTTGAAGGACCAACGTGTAGAGCTGAGTTACGCGGGTAAAAGGAGATGTAAATCGAAGATGGAATAAAAGATCGGAACTGATGCTTCGAATCCTTGCACCGAGCGATGCATCATTTTTGCATTTTCACATAAAAACTGCGTGTTCTTTATTTAAAAAGAAAAATGAATTAACCTTTTGCTTGTTGTCGATCAATCATTGCTATGATATTATAATATTTTGTAATAATATCATGACACGATTCTTCCACATTTCTTCTACGAAGTTCTTTCTACAAAAGTGATATTAACTTCTCTTTTATTTTTAATTTCGTAATTCGTTACAGTGAATGTAATATCGTAATGTATTTAAGCTAGTAAAATTTAGCCGGAAGAAATTAACAACGATTAACGGTACATCGACTGAATAAGTTGCCTTCACGATGATACGTAATTTGTAACGAAAGAAATTTTGTAGAAGCTACTTTCGTCAAAGTATATAGACACGCGTCACTATCTTGGTCTTTCTTTTTCCTTTGCTTATAAATCTCTGTACAAATTTGTACGTTCATATGGTGACAAAAGATGCAAAATACTTTGTTTTTATATATGTGCATGTATCTTATTTCTATCTATTCTACGATGAGAAACAGTGACGAGCGCTTAACGGTATTCGTTTATTCTACTTCCCTTTCCACTCTGTTCTCCAACTGTTTTAAGAAATATTCGACCGACTTGACCTGCTGCCCAAAAATCGCAAGAATAGAATGACATATAGGAAATACAAACGAGATTCTATAAATTCTTTCGTGTAATTTTGCCTATGGTACCTCGATTGTTCGTCATCGGTCATCAGTTGAAATTCCACGATCATAGCAGAAACCGTAATTGTTTATCGCATAGTTGAAATTCAGGATAACTTGATATTCTTAACGCGTACGGGTTGCGACGGATATTGGAAATAAATAATTTCGCAGTGGCAGAAAGAATTGCGATCGTAAAAATACCGGACGATCTTATTGTACTGCTTTTTCCAAAATTCCACGTTGAAAAGATATATGTAATTGGTTAATTAAATTATAAAGAAAAAGGAAGAGTACGTAACAGACACAACTGTATGAAGAAGCACGAGTGTCGACGATCAATCAAATGATCAAATGAAGAATGCTTTAGATCAATCTAAAGGCACTTCGCGTCATATTCGATATCGTGGAAATAATTGAAACTATATAATATTTTGATTTGAGACGTTTTTCTATGGTAACGCTATAGTATTTGGTTTCTGTTTATATTATCTATATTATTCAGATATCGTGTCAAAATTACAAGACCGACAGGGAAGAGGCCGAACACACGCAACATGAATGTGCAATCGAAGAATTCCGGAGAAGAAACGCGTTTCATCGATGGAAGCGAATACAGGGGCACTTGGAACGTACTAGGAATGGAGGGAATTGGCAAATTCGTTCTGCCGCACAGTTAGTATAACTACCAAGAAGTATTACAGAAGGATCTCGAATGCGTTACTTTGCACCTTCCTCTATGAATCGTTCGGGAAAAGAAAGAAGCAGAAGGTGAAAGGCATTATAGGAAGAGTAAAGAAAAAAAAAAAAAAAAGAAGAAGCAACCATAATAGGAAATAAAATGCAGGTGGTGAAGTGTAAATAATAAAAGAAAAAGCAAGAATCAGAGAGTATCGTGTGCGTATACGAGATACGAACGTTATCCTTTCCGGAACTCGGAATTAAGATGTACATGTTAACTGCAATAATTGTGTCTAAGAAGTATGTATGTACAGCACACGTACTGGTTTTTGAGCACGACATTGAGCATTTCTCGCGCGTAAGTCGACACGTACCGTTACGCGACCATTTTCGTCGCTTCGTGTTCTAGAGTTTGTACGCGTTTTTCATTTACCCATAGGCTTAAGAATCCCGGTCTTAAAATACATACATTCACCATACAAATTTCACCAATACCATACATACATACATACACATACGCACACATTTATTCTTTCTCTCGCTTTCCCTCTCTCTCTCTCTATATATATATATATAAGATATATATATATATCTCTTATTTTTTCTACCGTTAGGTCACTTGCTCCTTTAGTCCCCTTCTTCTGCACTTCAGCCTCATTTCAGTAAATGAACCGAATCTATTTGCTCGTAATAGATGCCATCTTTGAAGGAGAGTTTCGCGATGGTACATTTCATGGACATGGTAGCTTATATTTTCCTCGCCTACAGAGAATAGATGGAATTTGGTCGCAAGGCGAATGTAAGGACAAACGATATACCTTTAACGATGGATTAATTTTTCGTAGCCATAATTGGGAGTACTGCAGATTCCCTGACAGACGGTTGGTAGAACACGTTCCATTCCTGAAGATATTTTAGAGATTAAAGATAAAGATAAAGCTCGCCGATCTGTAGGTTGTCCCGTTTTGATCTATTATCAGAGATCAGTCATAGATTAT
The DNA here is from genome assembly GCA_014825975.1 of Bombus haemorrhoidalis. Lineage (NCBI taxonomy): Eukaryota > Metazoa > Arthropoda > Insecta > Hymenoptera > Apidae > Bombus > Bombus haemorrhoidalis. The sequence goes on from CM026175.1 coordinate 668,247, forward strand.
TAATTTGCTGTATGAAAAAGTGGTTGAATGATTTCAAGAGGATCGTAACTTGTTGTAAATCATGTTTTTACAGGTGGACAAGTACGGGACATGCGAAGATCATCAATATTTTGTTTTAATAGGAACATATAGTTTTTAATGCATCGGTCAATGAAGGTCGTTAATAAATTAATTTTTTAACATAAATGAATTAACACGTTTTTTTATGGGCAATGAGAAGTTGCGTCAATTAGCGCATTGATAATATATGATCCCATTTAAACATTTACGCTATTTTAGCCACACGTATTAGAACTTGGTGATACGCAGATTTAGTAAAGGTTGAATGCTTTTCGTTACTTCCATTTTTTTTACTCGTATCATATGTGTCCTATAACTAAGTATAACGTAAAATATTAAATAAAGTAAAATTCCTTAGAATTTTCCAATAAATGTAACGTGTATATATTGTTTACAAAGTGTATTCACATACAGAGAAATTAATTCAATCCGTACTTCTCGAAATCATTCAATTATGTTCCAACCATTCTTCTGAAAGCAACTAATTTGCAAGTAATTTGCAGTAACTGACTAAAATAAAATACTACGGATATTAAAATTAAAAATAAACTACACTGCGTCACCGTATCTTAAAAAACTTACTTGACTTGATAAGGGAAGGGGCTAAGAAAGAAGAAAAAAATATGTCTTTCATTAAACCAACATCTTTTAGATATCAAACGTGCATTAAATACGGATTGAGACCTGGTGGAGCAACATTACGTACAAACGATCGAAACGAATTTCTTATTTCCCCTACATGCTATGATGCAGGCATTGGAATTTTTTATCCATGTAAATATTATATTGTATCCCGCCAAGACTCGAAGAAGGTACATACGTCGGAAAGAAAAGTCTATTATACAATAATTTATTAAATTTTCCAAATATTCAAAGGTACTTGAAATACCAAATACCAAATTCACTCGCTGGATAGAGAAGAACTGTCAGAAGGCGTGGTCTGAGCCAACCGGAAATCGAAAAGACCTTTACGAAAATTGGTTTCCCGACAAATTTGACACGAAGTTTCTTTCAACATTACTACCATTTTCGAATGAGTCTTTCGAACCTTGGTGGAAAAGGTACAAGCAAAAATATACAAAAATTAAATAATTGCAAACATCAATTTTAATCATTCCTACTTCTATTTTTAAGATTGACCACCTTTCGTTCAGATTGTAAAGAGAAGACTCTAACTAATGAAAAAAATGAACATTTCCAAAATCTTATCGAGAGTCTCGTTGAACTTCATTGATTAAAACAGGAATGTAAAGGATACTTTAGAAAGAAATCACGTTTTCAACTCTATCTTGGGCTTGTAAATGAACGTTTGTACCTTTTTATTTCTGTGACGCACATGCACAGTTAAATTACAACATATGATTAATCATTTTATACTTGATATTCGGTAAAAAAAGAGAAATGGAAATAAAAATTTACTATTTAACAATAACCTTTCTTTTTTCTGTTACAATAGTGGAAGCATCTGGTACTTGATGTACACGGTACACTACTAACAATTTTTTTGATATACACTCGGTAGTTTTACAGGCAACTATATCCAAAGTTACACGCACCTCGTGTGTTTCATTTCCTTTTAAAAATCTTACAGATATTGGACTTGAAAGTTCTCCACAATTTTCCATAGCTATCCATCCAGAATTATTCGTTGTCGAATTCACAGCCCACTTCTGTGGTGCATCCGAATTTAACTTTAAATCACGGTCGGAAAAAGTTATACTGAACAAGACGTTTAATTTACCGCCTGTTTCGCTGATGGTAGTATCGAAGAAATGAATATTCTTGTAATTGTCAGCTTCGATTATTGGGATATTTATCGGTAACTAAAACGCAATGAATAAACTGTTAACTTATTCATTCAGTTTTACTTTTAATATCTGTGCTCTAAAATATTTAATAATTTACCGTAGTAATGTTTCCCTTTCTCGTATCGATCATTTTCACAGCGTGATTATTAGTGTCAGCTACGTATAAGAGACCTTTTTCTGGACTTATAGCAATACCGCTAGGTTCATCGAACTATAAATTATAAAGAATTCATAAATACATGATTAAATTGATAACTATAAAACTTCTTTTATAGACAACATACTAAAAAGTTTTCATGTGGTACTCCATTGCCATATATGGTTTTACATTGCTTAGTGATTATATTGATTATCTTGATTTTATGATTGTATGTGTCTGTTATATAAATAACGTTTTCTTTCGGATGCCATGCTATACCCAAAGGATGTTGAAGCTTTACCGCATAGTTTACACCGTCTAAGTCTCCATAATCATGCAGATCCTGTGATATCATGATTATCAATATTATAGTTATTAATTAAGAAGAATCTTCGCTTATCGAAAATCGTTGAAATTAATTCGTATGCATTTAAACATACCAATGGATTTCTACTTCCACCACAAATGCCGAGAACTTGTCCATTTTGTAAATTTATGCTCCTAATAGTACTACTTTCACTGTCGGCAAAAATGGCAATCTTTAGTTCTTCGGCAATGGTTAAACCAGATGGTTGCGCTAAACCAGCCGCGTGAGGATACGTATTGTTGCGATTTTCCTCCGTGCCACTTCCTACTATCGCCAGACAAGTACCCTCTTTGTATCTTCTAGACAAATTTACGAGCAAAATATATGATTCTCATTGGTGAAAAAAGAACTTTCACACATATTAAAATAATTTTGACGTTACTTATTTTTCCACCAAATAGTATCTTCCAAGAAGAGTGCCCAAATCTGATGATTACCAGCCATTGCAATTAACAATACGGGTGTGATATTTTTACCATGCTCGTGTTTATAAACAGCCAAATCCCATGGTGAAGATAAAACTTGATCTCTGCCGATTTTACCTCCGGCATAATCGTGACCTTTAATACCGGTACCAGCAATAGTAATCACTATTTTTCTTATCAGGTCTATCTAAAAAAAAATATTAATTATACGTACATCGTATTAAAAAGCCAATTTCACATTTGATAGTTTAAACTACTACCTTCCTAATTGCGTGATTTTTAGTGTCGGCTACGTAAATCAAACTGCCTAATGTAGACACTCCCTGAGGTGCATTAAATTTTGCAGTTTCAAAATTTCCATCTTTGAAATCCGGATTAGGACCACCAATAATGTGTTGCACATTTCCTGTAGTATCCGTTACTAAAATTCTGTTGTGGCCTGTATCAGCAACAATCAAACTTTCTCCTTGCTCATTTTGAAAGATTTCCAACTTACTTGGAAACAAAATGTTTCCATTTCCAACGGGCAATAAATGTTGTGCCAATTGCAAAGGAATATCGTTTGTATGAATTTTATTTAATGATCTAAAATAAGTTAACGCTACGCCTACATGTATTATCAATTCATCTCTGTGTCCTTCTCCTACAAAAACTGCAAGTAATTCACCAGTAGGACCTAATAGGGTGAATAAGTTATTTATTTGATGCGTCTCTGAAGATAATTGTCATCTATAGATGTAAATATACGATCATCACCTAACATTATTAATGTTGGCCAACATACGATTCCTAAGTAACGCCACATTGACATTCTAGTGTCATTTACAACTGGATGTTTTATATTATACCTCTGTACTGCTGACAATAATTTTGTTGAATTCTTTTCGTTTAAAAATTTTGCACTGTGTACTCCAACCTGTAGAAAAATAATAATATTATGTTGTTCAACTATTAATCTTATGTAATTAATTGTTGCATATTTTATAGTATATTTTGTATATACTAACAATAACAAGGCCATCCTGAATTGAAAACAGTTTCTCAAGAACCTCTAAATCTGATAAAACGTGCATACAATTGATGCAACAATATGTAAAGAAATCCAAAATAACTATTTTTCCTTTAAGATGTTGATATATAGATAATCCTTCTGCGACATTGAACCATTCCAAACCTAGCATATTTAAACAAGAAACTTGTTTGGAAATTTTATTATAAAATTACTATAACAAAATTAATATACGAAATTAATGTAACAAATGACAAATATTAAATTTTAAGTATAGGAAAAAAATCATATAAAGAAATCATATATAAAAGGGTGGGTAACAGAAAAAAAATAATGTAGGTACATATATGTCATATATGAAAAAATGTGAATTTTTAATCTTCTTCCAGTGGTATATCATATTGTTTATACAGATTCCTAATCGTAGTTTTATTTACTACAGCTATTGCACCTAGAACCATTTGAGTTACATCTTTAATATCATTGTATTTATGTAATAAATCCATAGTTTCTTGAGTTGAACGAAATTCTGTCTCTTCCATCCTCAAATTGGACAATTCTTGATCAAGCACTTTTTCGTATTCTACGAGCTTGAAGTATTCGCGCATCTCCTCTTCCGTAAGTAAAATGTTCTTATTATTCGAATGTAATGACTGATTCGATCTTGGTGTATTTACCCCCCTAATATTCTTCATACTTTGTTCGTTGGATTTCTTAAACATTTCACTTACAAGTCTCACGTACAATACTCTTTGCCTGACGAAAACCAAAGTTATATAAAATCTTTACGATATGAGAATTTCAAAATCGATAGATAACTTAATATGACTAAATAAAATACATATTCAAATTAGCTTCTAGTATAAGGATCTTATATGCATATACAGAATTACCTTCAAAGTTTAGAAACTATAGATCATAAATAATCAACATCGCAATCAAGTCTCATAAATTAAATAAGCTTAATGCAACTAATATTCGAATAGAATACACATATCACGAGAAATGTTCACTTTATACAACATCGAGTAATAAAATAGACGTGAAATCATTAACCTGGTTGAAAATCGGTGATCCGCGCTTCCTTCTTTGAAAACGCTTTGATATGCCGTAATACCAATTCCTCTTTTCTGTTAATCGACAATTCTAAACTTTGACTTTTGGCGATTTCCATACCAATTTCTATCAATTCTTCTACTGTGTCTTGCACATTCATATTTTGTTCCGTGTATCGACTTTCGTTATTAAAATAAATTCAACAATTTAAAATATCATAGAATAGCACAAACAATAGAGAAAAAGAAGTGGTACGTTATAAATAGTAGGGACAACATATTGATGGAGGGGATTCCAAACCCATGTAAGTAATTACATACGCATAGTACAGATAAGAAATTGGCTAGGCAAAGGAATACAGGTCTGATTGGTTATTTCTATGAACACGCACTTTATAAACTCGCCTTACAGCAGTATAGTGCTATCACATTTAATTAGAAAATATTGTATAAATTAATAGGTAAAACATGTATTTAAAGCTATATAGTTTAAAATAACGTATACAATAAAGTTTGTCAGTTACATAAAATATATTCTTCTGCTTGCGAGTGAAGTTCGATCTTGACATTTGTCCTTTATATTGATTCTTTGCAGTTTATTATACACATAATAAAAAATGCTGGAAGATACAAAAAAAGATCAAGAAACGTTAAATGAATTAGAATGGATTCAAGTAGTACGCACTGAATTGAATGAAAATGATAATATCAAACAGCAGAAGGGAATAATACAAAAATTCAAAGAGAATCCTTTAGTACCTATAGGTAACTATAACCTCCAAAAATGTAACTTCATTATTTGATTTATATATTTACAATCTAAAAATTTTATGTCAAATATCATATTTCAGGTACTACAGCAACTGTAGCTGCTCTGAGTTATGGCTTGTACAGTACTTTTATAGGAGATAGTCGAATGGCGCAATATATGATGCGTAGTCGAGTTGCAGCACAAGCTTTCACTATTGTAGCCATGGTTGGTGGACTCATAGTTATGGGAAAACTGCCAAGTACTGATGTATAATTATTATACAAAGATTTATTTAATAGTAATCATGTAAAAACTGTAATAGTAAATTATAGTCAATTGCATTTTTTATTTCATCAGGAAAGCATAACATGAAAGTTTTATAAACTATTAAAATTGTTTAAAAATTATTCTTTATTGTTAATAGTTAACAATTCAATATTATAAATGGTTTTATTAAGTTCATTTACACAAATGTCAAATGGCAAATCTTATTGAAGAAATGCCTATAAGATTTTAATGAAATGAATAATAGTATGAGAGTATATCGTCAAGTATATATCACGATGCATTATTATAATATTTAAAGAGAAATTTAGGTGATATATTTAAAATACCTCTTCTTGAAAAAGTGCATAGGTAAGTCGGTTCTAAAAATAAAATTGGCATTTTTATATATTAAAATTTTTACAATTTTTATTCTTATATTATTCACAGGTTTTAATAACTATAATTTTTATTATTTAGCAAATATTAATATACTTGAAATAAAACTTTTATGTAGAGCAAAGTATGTTTTCTTCCCTACAAATATTATCTGTTAAAGAAGTTTCGTCATAAAGAGATCGGTGTCGTTTGTTCTTTCCATTAAAAGTATTCATTATATTTATATTTTCATTCGAATACTCGGAATGTGGAATTTGTTGAACTGTTATCGCTGCATGTTTCCATCTGACATGTTCTTTAATGCATGTTTCCAATTTTTCAAACCATTCTTGAACATCTTCGTTTGAATATAATTCTATAACATCACGTATCTCGTTACCATTTAGGTAATTGATTATACGTAACTGATTTTTCGTTGATTTCGATCGGCGGACAATAGTTTCCTGAAATATAACAATATTATAATCATATTCAATATCGATAGAAAATTTAAAAAAATATAATCCAAAGTTTCATTTTACCTTGTTTACACAAATCGTATACGTAGGTTTTTCTAATTTTTCTAAACATTTCTTCGATTTCCAAACTTCAATTTGGAAACTTCGTAATCGTATCCAGCATCGTCGATTATTTATAATTGCGAATCCAGTACAAACTTCCTTATCGATGTAATACGGTTGAACAGCTAAACGACAACAAAAATGTCCGAAAAGCGGCAATGCATTAGCTTTACTACCAAAATTGTTTAATATTAGATCATGTGAACGTATATTCTCATCAGTATCGTTAAGGGTCATGTTTGCGTAAGCTAGCAACTCAAACTGCGGTGCTTTATTAGACTCATTTTCATTTCGTAAAGCGGCCGCGAACTTTCGACCCACTGTTTTCGAAATTGAAGAATGAATAGTTTTTCTGATCTTTCTCGGAGTGCTGGCAATACTAAGGTCTTCTTGCAAAATATGACTATAAACTTCTAAAGATAATTCAAATTCAGCTGATACTTTACTGAATAATAAAACGTCAGGAAAACTAATATCCGTTTGCTTTCTATCGATTGGAAAAAGTAAACTCGTATCCTGAACTTCTGCACCAATTCGAACTATACAAAAAATCGCGAATCTTCGATAATCTCCACGGTTTTTAAAATAATCAGAATCTCTCCACATCAAAGGAAATCTAAGATCCGAGATAGATAATTTGCCCTTGCTGTCCGAACTGCTGAAACATACAAAGTTAAATAATATTATACGTATTTTCGTGCATTCCTATTTACAACATATTTTTATAAATAGACCAGTACCTCGTTTTCAACGATGCATCTTTTCCTCGGTGTTCTAACTCAACCATATAGGCAGACATTCGTTTGTTAGAAGTAAATAAAGCACGTGCAGCCTCCAAACTTTGTGCAGGATGCCGCGCAGCAGCCAACAATCTGGAAGAGCCTTCTTTTATTTTAGTTTCCAATTTAATTTTTTGCTCCAAATCATATTCCTAAAATGGAAAACATTATATTTTTATAACGATTTCTATTATTAAAATCGTTATGCCTCGTGAAAAGAACACGGATTAAACAGAAAACATTTATAATTTAGCTTATATTTTTCAGAAGAAAACAAATCAATTAACTGTAAGAAAAGATGAATACAATGTGTATTATATAGGACTTTTTATGTGTATGAACTATTTCAAAGGAACTTGCAGTAAATATTTTGAAAAACTTTAATTCATAATAATGAATTAAATGTTTAACAACTTTTTGATGTTACTTTATTTTGTAAATTACCTCTTTTATTTATGTACACATGAGAATATAGAAATACTACTACATGATAGTAAAGAATACTAAAATCTAAATATTATCTATGTATCTTTAAAAAATTCTAATTTCAATAAATTATTATACAAGACATGAAACAAAAGATCAGTTTTCAAAATTTCTCTATTCGTCAACCTTATTTCAAGGCAACATTTAAAATAACAATTGCGCTAAAATTAAAATGCGCGTTATAGATTATTTAACATGACAATTGCTAATTATGAACGACTATAATTTTAAAACTGTAACATTCTTTTTGTTGACAATAGAAATATAAATTATTTGTATTTGTATTAAATACCTTCGAAAACAAATAAATAAGTAATGTATATAATTGAAAGAATTCTATTTATTAAAAATAGCTATAATTAAATATTTAAATATATCTTTAAAAAATTTACTATGTAGAAAACTGAATACATATCTTATTTTAATTTAGATTTTATACATATACATTTAGTCCTTTAACGGCTCTTTCAAATGTCAAACATAACCCATGCTTTCTTAACGATAATTAACAATTTTAAAATAATATTTAACAAATGTCAATAATATAGCCTGTTTTAAAACATTAAGATGAATAAGGGCAATTTCTACTTTTTGATAATAAAATCTTGATAAAACAAAAAATATTATAAAACGCAACGTATAGTAAATAATAAAATTCTATAGATAATGGAATATTTACTCACAGCTACATTTTTATAATTTCGAATACTTTCTCGTCTGCGAACTCGTGCTTGAAAATCACTTAACGAACGCAAATAATTGTTTTCCTTGTTTAAACTGTTAGTTAGTGGAACGCGTAGAGAGCCAATACTTTTTCTACGCGGCGCCATTTTGAAGGTTCATTGCTTTTTTTTCAGCGGTTCCAAATGACCGTGGTTTCAATGTCTCTCGGCCATTGCACAAATATGTAAAGGGAAGATGTAGGAAAGATGTAGGGAAGGGAAACTTAAGAAAAAATTATTGCGTACAAAAAAATCATTTGACAAAGCTATAAAAATGTTTAGTATAAGGTATAAAAAATGTTAAATAAACTTCTGGAAAATCTGAAACTTATATTTGGTATATATGTAGATATTCACATTCGAACAGCAATTAATATAAAGTAAGGGTATTTGTAATGATGTAGAATAATGAGCATAATTTTTTTATTTTTTATCCTTGTCCTTGTCTTTGTCCTTTTCTTTCTCTCTTTCTTTATCTTTATCTTTATTCTGTTGAAGAGACCCAACGGCTTGGCGGACGGCTTCCGAATGAGGATCAACACCTGGTAAATTTTCCAAAACTGATTGTAAAAATGCTGGATCAGACATAACAGCAGCATAATCCTCTTCAACTTCCATTGCTTCCTCTTTGAGAGATTCAAGTTCTTCTATAAAACAAAATAGATAATAATAATGTGCAAATACGTGTACATAGATGTAAATAGTTATATAAGGATAATTTTTGTACGTTGATCTTGCATAGACATCTGCATTGCAAAAGCAATTTGTTCCTCTTCGGTCATACGTGCAAAATCCGGTGCATTTATGTTAGCAGGAGTAGCAGTATTGTCAGCAGTTGAAGACGAAGTTTCTGCACCCTCGAGTGACATAGCGAGTGCGCGCTTTAACATTGCCTCTTCGTTATGTACTTCTTTAATCGTTTCTGGCGGTTTATTTGTAGCTGCTTCATTAGCTTGTGCGCGTCGCGCTTCATCTTCTTGACGCTGTCGTTGTTCTTCCATTGAAACGCGCAATGCCTGTATATATAGGATAAAGATGGTAAATAAAACAAAGAGTGGGAGTTTTATTAAGGAGCTCGATTGCAAAATAACAAACCAATGCCAATTCTGGATCTTCATTTGGATCAACACCAAACTCATAAGCAGATCCTCCCATGCCTGTGCCACCCATTCCATCTTCTCCTTGAATTATAGGAGAAGAAATCAATGCATCAGACAAATGTGGCCCAGGTGGAACTGTGACCAAATGGCTCCCTGTTCCATCCTTTCCATTCAGAGCATTGATGAAAGCTGTTAGCACTTCATTATTAATGCTTTCTTCACCAAAACTAATCACATCCACATTAACTTTTTCCTTTTTTAATCTTTTTGCTAACTTCACAAGTTCTTTCTCATCAATTTCTATGGGACTACCAATGAAGGTCACAATACGCATTTTATGATTTTTACCTTGACGATGTTTCAGTGCCAACTGTTGATTTATTTTTGTTTATAGACATTACAATTATAAACTTTGTATAACAGAACATAAGGATAATTAATATACTCACATGTGCAATTCGGATTCCTGTTATTAGACATAGATTACCATTTGGTTGGACTTGATGGAGTTTTGATAAAATCCTGCCCACATCGCTAGTAAGTGTAGCTAACACCTCGACACTGTTTAGAAGAATGAAGTTTAAATGAAAAAATAACAAATATTTTCTACTAGTATATAGGATATGATTTAACATACTTAGCTAGTGTTATCAAGCCAACATTGTTTTCAGGATTCGAGCGTGTTTTTGAATGACAAACCAAATTAACAGCATCCTGTTGTGCTTGCAGTCGTGTCGGTAAAAAATCTCCATTTCTCATATAATCGCTGTTGTCGACACTGCAAGTGTTCCAAAATGTGTGAACAAAACGATAAACGTTTCGTGAACGGATTTAAAGGAAACTATTTTATCTTAGTCACATAACCTGTACTCGATTGATTTATACAAATCGAAATATTTATATCGCAATTTACTTATCGCTTATTATATTTGTAATTACAAATATCTCATTTGCAATTAAATTTAAAATTAAATTTTACTTTCGCTAGATTTAATTTAAGAAGGAAAAGTTAATCGTGAATATACCATGAAGTATTTCAACTTTGCACTGTCACTCATCCTATCATTTACAAATTGCCAAAATAGTAGCCGTTAGAAAGCGTAGAAATATAATGATATGAAATTCAATGAAAATTAAGAAGATAAATTAAGAACGCAAAAAATGTAACGCCTCTTGCAAGCTTACAACGAATAAATATCAAAAGCTTACCATATCATCGTACTTTCTAGTACCATCTTGGTTCGAATTACTAAATCGTTTCATTCCATTTCGTTCCGTTCTGTCATATTTACAGATAATTTTCTGTCTCGACCCATTTCATTCCGTTCCGTTCCGTTTCGTTTTGCCTTTTTGACTTACTTGATTGTACGTTTTACGAAAAGTTTTAGATATTAATGTATTCAAAATAAATATAGTTAACCAATAATCATTGGCTGAAATGGAGAAAAATGATATTATGGGAAGGAGGAAAAAATAATATTGCGTGTACATATTAAAAATTATGTCGTACATACATATGTATATATGTATGTATGTATGTATGTATGTATATATATATATAGTTTTCAATTAAATACAAATTACAAGATAAAATCATTTGTTTACGCTTAGATTAAAGACTTTTGAGGCAATAAAATAAAATGGATATTGAAAAATCCTAAAGATGAGAAACATAGAAATGGAGAACGGACTTGATGGAAAATATAATATACACTTCCGCTCAAAACTCTTAAGACATATATTTATACATTTTTAACAAAACTTCAATATTTAATGTAGATTATATGCATTTTAAAGCTTGTTAATACAGTAACACTTTATGCATAAATTACTTTCTTTGTCCTATAAACTATACGTTTAAATTATTTCTTTATACCTTTTAACGATTATTTAATATTTTCTAATTTTAAAGAAAATATAACTGTCTTGAGACTTTCGAGTGGAGATGCATTAAGAGTGAATTAAAAAAGAAGAAAACGAATATAAGGAATTAAGGAGAAAAGGAATCGATGGTTGCGTCCAGTTGGAGTGTTGAGTATCTCGGTGTTTCATCCATTAGTGTCGCTTCTTCGTAAGTTGGTGGTTGATCATTATAACACCTTGATTTTAACATCTGTCTGTTTCGCCTTCTATTGTTAAAAGTACGAATAATAACTATAAGCGGTCCTATAAGTAACATAACAACGCCGATCACAAGCATGGTTATAGCAATAGCCGTCCCGACTCGATTTACCGGGCGGCGTCGCGATTTTGTTTCATTCTTGTTCTTTCCTATACTTTCGTCGGATATTTTATTATGTTCATGCTCGAAGAAATTTCTTTCAGTGAATTTGATCAAATTAGTCGTACCAAAGTCTTTCGATTCAAACGAGGCGCTTTGCGTGCTATTATATATTACAGTGTCTTTTGTCTCGTAAGGATTTTTATTGGAAGTAAGTGGTAAAATAACGTTTACTTTGTGATTTACTTTCTCTACTTCATTTCTGTTGTTTGAATAAATAGTCGAAGTTTGAATCGAATGTACGTCTTTAGCATCTTGTTTACGATGAATCGTCGTACGTCTTTTGATTGTTGATATCGTTCTAGATATTCCGCTGCCGATACTATCCGTTTTATCGGAAGTAAATAATTCGCGGGGCCACTGTTCATTTGATGTAGTATCACCAGAATGATCAACAGTGATGTCTTCCCGCTGAGTTCCGATTTGAAATTTTATAATTTTAAAACGATTTTCTGTGACATTCGATTCTCGAAACAATTCACCTTTGTTCCATCTCGAGAATTTTTCCTGTGAAAATAGTATCCTCGAATGTTTCCTCAGTTTGTTTTCTTATTTAAAAATATGTACAAAATCTCAAGAAATATAAATGATATGTGTATACTAATGTAATTAGATATTAAAACGTGCACATTTTTTTATATATAGTTCGATAATTTTCTATCATTGGAAATGCGATTGATTATCATTCAAATATTAACTAAAAATCAATTTTAACTAAATATTAACTAAAAATGCTATTAAGTATTTACTTCAATTAAAAAAGATAATTGCGTGTTTATTCATAAAAGTAATATTTATCAAAACATTAATAATCAAATTATTTGATGTGAAATATAGCATTATATATTTTTATAATCGATTAGAATATCGAACCTGCATGTTAATTGTATCATTTCGTGCTTTCGTCTTTTCACATAGTGAAATTAGACCTTTTTGTAGAAATATGAATCCAATTATACTCCAGATAGTCAGCTGAAAGATGATTGTCAATTTTGTAGCCCATTTATTCATTTCTATATTTGAAGGCATCTTTTTAAAAAAATGTCTCCCGTAGATATCGTATGGCCCGCTTGCGCCTGAATCATTAAATAAAAAGTCAATAAGGCGACACATACCATGATAAAAGAAAATAATAAAATTATCTCACTATTGTTAACTTTTTATAAGATGAACTTCACATTTTTCATGATTGAAATAAAGGTAACTTATATTTGGTTTTTTATAAGTTACTAAATGAGAATTTAGATTCTGAAGAGGTCTCTAACATGTCTTTAAGAGAGAAATAAAATTTTTAATATATTTATAATCGTATCGTTGCCAACATTTAGAATAATTCAATGAATAATAAATAAACGACTTTTAAATAATAATCGAATAAGAATTTCATTAATACTGCAAATAAATTGAAAAGTCCTACTTAAATGGTGGGTGAAGTTATTTTAGTACCGTTATACAGAGTCGTTATTATATCCAACAAATATGGCAACACATAGTAGATAATTTAGTTATAAATACATAATGAAAAAAAAAAAAGAACAGCTGTATTGATAAGATTTAATTTTCTTGTAGTTCTATGTTATTAATAGAAAAATTAACTAATAAGAATGTTTTTCACCATTCTCCCTCTATTACGGTGCCCATATTCGTTGTTGGTTTGTTGGACGTGATCAGTCCGATAGCTTTTTTTTACCTTTACGTATCGCGTTTCTTCTCCTATAACGCACTGTATTAAAACGCTGTTGATAAAAGTTGATCGGCACGAATACATTACGATAGATTCCTTATATATCCGTGTCGATTTATACCGATCGATCATAACTGTGGCTGCACACTCGTTTAATTGCTTGCTCTAGCCATCCTTAAGATCGGCTAATCGTTCGATCAATTTGTCATCAAAGAGCAATGCATTCGTCATACGCTATACCACAGACAAGGTATAGGATAGACCTATCGCTTTACAAGACTTTGTGTCCCATACTGAAGTACCGATCGTGCAAAAAATCAGAGCTTTTCTTGTGCCCTCTATGATTGAAAGCGTTGAGTTCTGGAATTACATAACAATGTATATGTATTCATTGTTAGCAATTGTCATCGTTAGCTATCAACTTTTGCAAAGTCAACAAATCAAAAGGATTTTGTAGAATAATGTGACTCTGGTATCAAAATATACATATTTATAAAAAAAGCGAAGTAAAATGAAAAATCATTAAGAAATTATTTGGAACTTTGAAATAATTACTATTTCATTCAGAATTTTAGATTACATCCAACAATCGGAATATTTAACATTATAATTAAATTCTTGGTTTTTATACATTTATATATACAATAATATATAACATATCTAAAGTGTAAAGTAAAAGAAATCTATGGTTAAGTTCTGTGCCTTCAATTGTGTTTATAAGGATATGATTCTTCCATTATGTACAACATAATTAAATCTTTTTTTACTTTTATATTCACTGTATCATTGAATCATTGTTTTAATTTTAATATTCATATTATTCAGTCGTCTTTCTATCATAGTTGTTATTTGATTCCATGTAAGCTGGTGTAAGCTTTTATAAAAAGATAGATTCGTACACATTTTCTCAAGTTTTCTACCTCATTCCAAATTCCTTCATAAAAGTTTAAATTTGAACATCATTGTGGCTTATAAAATTTCACTATAATAATATTAGTTTAATCGTACACGATGACCGTGAGATTTCGTAATTTGTTTATCGTGGAAATATATATGTTATTGAAAGTTTGATTAGATACTTGGCTCTGAGTGAAAGGGAAATTATTCACCAAATTTGAAATTGATAACCGAAACTGCACCACATCATTTTGCTGTCGAAATTCGTAAGTAAATATTATATACCACTACGATGCAGTATACACGAAATGGTATATTGTCATGAAGTACTAATTTATCATTGTGCATACACTATCTTTTAAAAATATACAAACACTTGCTTATTTTTTATAAGATGTATTTTAATTGTAGACGTAAATCTTTATAACTATGTATAATATGTACGTATAGTATTATATGTATATATTATATGATGTGATTAAATCTTTTTGGAAACCAGTATGTAATAGTAAAGCGAGCGTTTTTAATTATTCAACCTTCTAGAGATATTTTGTTATCTGACAAACTATTTATTTTCAGATTTTCAAATTTCTAAAAATTATGAGTTATGTAAACAAATTTTTCTAATAGAAAAATTTCTGACATTGACACAAACATTGATATTTAGATAAAGCGATAGAAAAGGCAAAAGTAAAGGATCTATGCTTTAGCAATATCCGATCACAATTTTATATATATTTTAAAAATATTATTATGATTAGCTGATTATGGTTATTGATACTGCAAAATTCGCTGCATTCAATAATAAAGTAGCGCCATCTATGTAACATAAGTAGCATATAGGGTTATCTGTCGAAAGAAATTCTGAAACTTATCATTTTCATCATTCATCATTTTTAATTAATATAAGTGCTTGTTTTTATCGGATATTTTCATCTGCCTCAAACTACGAAATCGTGATAATGTTGTGAAACAGCTTCTATGGCAATTTCAAGCTATAAAATAGGCGAATCTTTTAGGTAAGCAATAAAATAATCAAGTATAAAAACAAATCATCTGCCGTTTTGTAACTATGAATATATATATATGTATACACATATAAAATGCGAGACAGTGGGGAATTTAAACTCGTAACTCGTCGAAAGAAACGTATACCTCATGTTCGAAATATATGCCATACGAGCACAATTTTAACTACTAAGGATGGCGATGATGGTAATCTGAACATTAATTACGAAACACTGTTTGGGTAAGGATCTTTTACATACGCGAAGTTTTACATACATTTCTCGAAGGTGTGTATACAAACTTTTTTAAAAGCAATTCTATAATAATTTTCAGAAAGCTACTAGAGGCTGAAGTTGAAGTAAAAAATTCATCGTTTGCTGACAATGTTTTTCATTATTTAAAAGACTCTTTAACTGCTTTAAATAGCAGTGGCATTTGTGATATATTGTGCTATGGTTTGGGTCATTTTTCTACTCATAGATCCTCTAAATATCAATTGGCATTACTCTTATGTTTGAAAAAACATTATAACCCTCAAATTTATGTATATGACCCAGTTTTTTCTTCTGGAGAAATCAAGTTTCTGAAACAGCTTGATTTTAATGTTATAACAATTAATGAAGAATGCAAACGCATTATAGGTGATAATGTTACATTGGTATATATGCCACACTGTTCAGTACATTTAATCAACAATTTCCTTTATGCAAATTGGTGTAAAAATTTAAATAAGTGCATCCTCTTGACAAATAGTTTTTCAATAGTTGCTGATGACTTGAGAAAAACAAATAAGTCCAGTCCTATTGATTATGTGTTTCGTATTCGACCATACGTTACAGAAATTGCTTTACGAAATGATTTCATATATGAAGAAGTATTCAATGACTTAAGTATTCATACATTTCTTGAACAAAATATTAATGCAATTCCTGAAAGTTTTTGGAGTACGCGAGAAAAGCCTTGCTATCAAGATATAGATATTGATTATTTAACTGCTAAGCAAACTAAGGAAATAGATGCTAAGAATTGTAATTATATCTTTTAAATGTATTATTGTAATAATATATAAATATTATTGTAATGTATTATTAAGTAACTCTGATATTTTTTAATATTGCTAATTTAAGTTATTGAGGTACATATGTATATCTGTGTGTGTACTGATATATTATGTGCAAAGCAATTTAAGTAGTAAAGTAATTATTACATTTATGTCATAAGATTTTATAAAATTGTATAAATTAATATCATCATGATGCAAGAAAAAGTTAAAAGTAAATTAAGCAGATTAAAAATTTAAAATAGATATTAGTATACAAATAACTTTTTCTGTCTGTTATAGGTAACAAGCAAGATGAAACCTAATATCAAGTTGCTTCACACACTTATACAAGAAATTCGACGAACATCACCTCAACAAAAATCAGGAAATAATATTATGACGCAATACATTTTGGAGCAAGCACGATCCCATAGAGAAACGTCTGAAGTTTTGTGCAAAGCACGAGAAGAGTTAAAAAATTTAGCAGAAACATATCTTTGTTATCTAAACTCTCAACGAGTATGTAAAGAAATTCAAATCCGATATGCTGGTAAAGGAGAACGAAGTATCAAAGAAACCGCAGATCTCGTCGGATTTAAATTACCTCATGATCCGAAATGAATTCAATTGAAGTTAGTTTTAATTAAAATAATATAAATTGATCAATAAAACATTTATTATTATTAATGGAATATAAAAAAAGATAATTGTAGAAAATATCTATTATAATTATAAAAAATAAAGTATAAAATTTTGATTTAAAAGACGAATATAACTACATATTTTCACGAAAATTGTTGACGAATGCATTTGGCTATGGTTGATAATTGCATATTACTAGTGCCTTCGTAAATAGTCCCAATTTTCGAATCTCTAAAATATTTTTCTTGAGGAAAATCTGTTGTGTATCCTACTCCACCCATAAAGTCGATGCATTTTGCGGTAACACGTAAAGCCGTTTCTGCATTGAAAAAAGATATGTAATAAATTTTACGGTCAATATTTTAATATTTTACGATTGCCGTTAAAAAACTAAGAAGAGAACATTAATTACCGGAAGCAACTAGTTTTGCCATGGCAGCCTCTTTTATTACATCTCTTTTGGCATCGACTAATCTGGCCGCATTGTAAACCAGCAACCTGGCACATTCAAGTTCAGTGGCCACTTGAGCAATTTGATGTTGCATAGACTACACATAAAAATTATACAATCTGAGTCTTAGCTTTGATATTCATTATATTAGAAATAATTTATCTATCTTATACTTGAAATGAGAATATATCTTTTCCAAATTGTTTCCTTTCTAATGTGTATGGTATGGTAGCATCGAAGCAGCCTTGTGCTATACCAATCATTTGAGCTCCAATACCAATTCGTCCTTCATTTAAAAATTTTGCAGCGTATTTGTACCCTTGTCCAAGTTCTCCTAAAATGTTTTCCTCAGGAACCTTAATTCAGGAGAGAACCAAACATAAAAAACTGAGCATCCACGAGTAATCCACTTTTACATTCAAAAAATCATTTCATTTACTCTGACGTTGTCGAAGTGAATCATACATGTACCCGATGCTTTAATTCCTAACTTATCTTCAGGTTTGGCGATTGTTAATCCAGGTGTATCTCGTTCTACAAAAAATGTTGTAATGCCACGGTATCCCTATTTAAAAGATTTTTTATTATTATCTGATAATATTGTTTATTTGATTAAAATTATAATTTGATTAAATCGAATTTTTTAAAATAAGTGATTGCGGTAGAAGATTCTATAATAAACTCGTAGAATCGGTCAGAGGTCAAAGTTGAAAGTTCAAGCATTTGGACGAATGCATTTGACAAAAATCTGAGAAGATAAAGATAGCATAAAATATACCATAGTCTGATTCAATCTACTAAAAACTGGTAAACAACGTTAAATACTATATTTTATTTTTTTAAGTATCAATCAAAACGATAATTTTTATTTCAGGATCAAACAATATGAGTCGAGTCTATATCGCTTCTTTTCTTCTATTCTTTCTTCCTTTGTGTTCACGATTCTAGATTACAAATATAATTTAATAGAATAAGAATATTAAACTTACGGCAGAAGGATTTGCATTTGCGAAAACAAGGAACAAACCCGCAATATCGGAATTTGAAATCCACATTTTTGTTCCGTTTATAACATAATCAGATCCATCCTTTTTTGCTTCGGTTTTCAAAGAAAAGGCATCTGATCCTGAACCAGGCTCCGTAAGACAAAAACTTCCCGCCTAGAAAATGTAAAAGATGAAAAACATTTTTGTTGTTTGAAATTATTTATAAAATGCTATCAGTTCATTACGCTTTGTTATTTAACTACGTTATTTAATTTGTTTACTTACGTGTTCTTGTACTAATCTCGGCAGATATTTTGCCTTCTGTTCTTCCGTGCCGACTTTCACAATTAACGAGTTCACTAAAGTATTGTGAATATCGACTAGAGCTGCCACAGCTCCACAAACTTTGCCAACTTCTTCAACGGTTAAAACCGTTGTCATGAAATTACATCCAGAACCACTGTATTTCTCTGGTACTTCGATGCCCATTAACTATCAATAGATTGATTAAAATTAGATGTTATATTATGTGTTAGTAAAAAATGCGAATAAAAGTTTGATAGCACAAATGTCTCGGATTAATTATTAATTGATAGTAGTTGATTCGGAAAGGTATATATATATATATATTAATAATTTATATATATATAATAATTTAATATTTATTTATTTATTTATATAATTAATATATATAATATATATATATATATAATTTACTACAGAGATAGATAAAAAACTTACACCATTTTCGAAAAGTGTTCGTACTACAGCATCGTCTATTTTTCCCTCTTTTTCCATTTTTCGCACAAGCGGAGCAATTTCCTCTTTAGCCAATTTAGCAACTAAGATATTTTGCAAAAATTATATTTCGTACGTAGATATTTAAGAAGCATAATTTATTAGAAGACAATTAATCAAGTAAAAGATGAAGAAGCATATGGTATGGATAATAACAATAATATTACCACTTTCTTTCATCAAAAGTTCTTCTTCTGTAAATCGAGTTAAAGGGCCAGGACAGTGATGTAGTTGTGTTATACAAGTGGTCAAATGCCTATTGCTATACATTTTTCGTGATATCTGAAAATTGATTTCATCGAACCTGTTTTAATTTTGAATATGTATATATATTACGATACGAATATTTGAAAGTACATTTTCAGACTATTATAAAGTATATCTGTTAAAAAAAAAGGTGTTTGATTAAAATAAATGGAAATATCGATCGAGAATTTGATTTGTAATGTTAAAATCTATAGTGTTCTAAAAAATGTAAAAGATGGCGAAGTAAGAAAGCATTAGGAATATCAACAAATGAAAATTGTATTATTATAAAAAAAGAAGAATACAAGAAGAATTGTACAATAATAGTTAGGCTGTGCAGTTTAAGCAAATAAAAATTTTTGATAATATATTAGAATAAAATAGACAAGTTCTCCTTAACTAACAGATTTTCTTCTTTAAAAATTTTATTTTATAAATATAAATATAAATATAAAAATTTATTTTTAAATTTTAAATTTCAAATTTTTACATGCCACGTCATCGAAATTACTTCTTTCCCTCGTTCTGTATTGAAATTATCAGAATTGTTAGTTAAAAATTACTTAGTCATTATTCGGAATGCACAAATTTCTGAGAAACATACACATACCTGCTTAATTGAAGATGTAAATAAATTCATATTTGCTTTAATATTTATTTTATAAAACTCTAAAACACCCTTTAATAACAATTTAATTTCGATGATATTCACGAAAATTCGAGCTTGACACTGCGTATATGCGATGTATCACTTTCTTAGAAAATTTAGTAATTCAAATGAAAGAAAAGGAACGTAAATCAGTATGTTGTTGATCGGACAGCAGATGAAAGACTGTATCATTGACTCGATTGTAACACTGTGCCTACGTATCTGTTACCACTTGTTCATATA
Source organism: Bombus haemorrhoidalis (assembly GCA_014825975.1). Taxonomy (NCBI): domain Eukaryota; kingdom Metazoa; phylum Arthropoda; class Insecta; order Hymenoptera; family Apidae; genus Bombus; species Bombus haemorrhoidalis. Next base: position 689,098 of record CM026175.1, read on the forward strand.
TACAACACATAAACATATTCCAAACAGGTTCTTATGTAACAGGAATAATAGGAAGAAATCCTGATCCATTTTATACAAATTTATATTGAATGTATCCAAAGAAATTTCAAAGGCATGACAATTACTACTTATATAGTTATGTTTTCTAAATCGAGGTTAAATACTTTGTTATCTTTCTATGCTTTGGTTGTAGAATACAAAACAATGTGTGCGCATACATATTGTATACGTAATGTCCCAGTCGTTTACTGTTACACATTGCTAGTACATTCTAAAGCTAAGTTAAGATAAAAAAAGAGTGTCATATAATGTACAGCATTGGAAACATTGATAAGAAGTTATAACACGAAAAAAAAGACAACATACGAAACGAGCTGTAACAAACGTATGTTATTTCGGTACAAGGAATAAATAAATCAAGGATATTTGCATCTAGTAATAATCAGAAGATCTCATAAAATTTTTACAACTTATTGTTCATCATTTCTGTTAATAAAAGATTGCGATAATTTAATTTATTACTCATCTGAAGATATTGTTTATTACTTGTTGGGGTCATATATACTTGTTGTTGTATTAAAATCGCTTTACATAAGACTTTTATATTATATATTGACGTTTCCATACCTTTTTACTATCACATGCGAAAATGCTTAAAAGTTTAATATGAAATTGAATCTAAAAAATAAAGAAAATATGAAAAGAAAGATGGGAATCATATATGAAAATACTAAATTTCTGTTTAAGAATGATTATCCTTAAATCGAGATGTGAAATTACATCTTGTTTATAAGTTTATCGATGTATTTTAACCTTCTAACCCATAAAGAATGTTATTCAATTTATGATTGAATCATATATGTGGACTCTTTTATATCGTTCGACATGGTACTCTACAAATCTCACAAAAAAATTTAATAACAAATGTCACTTGCAATTAGTTTAGTTGTCAATTAGCTAGATCTATTTCTTTTTAAAACAACTAACAAGTTTCAAACTTTTGAAATCCTTAATAAGTTTGTTTGTCTGTTTAAAATGATCAATTTGTTGATTATCAAACAACGTAGGAAATCACTTTCTCTGAAGTACGCAAGAATATCGCTTATACAGAATGTTACAGTCATTGTGGTACACAATCAACAAGGCAGTAGTTCTACGTAAAAAAGTATGTAAATCAAAAAGATATAAAATCAAATTTGTTTATAGAATTATGTAATAAAACTAAGTACGTACTGTTTGCTTAAATGAACCGCTTCTGAGTTACTATAAAAAAGATACAGTAAGAAACAAGAGATTTAACTTCTATACTATTTGTTAATAACATTTTGTTAAATATTTTTCTTTAAAAAAGTTATACAATTATATCATCAATCAAATAGTGTTCCTTGTCGGTATTATTTAGCCCGCCGTTTGGTGAACATAAGCGCTCGAGCGATGCTCAGACCAGTTGCGGCCAGTGACACTTGGCTTGACTATCATTTAGAGTGGGGAGTAATACTATAGGCTCGTATAGCTTAAACTATAAACTGACTATATGTATAATATAGTACGTTTAAAGACATGCGATCCGTTCTACGGTACTACTACATTGCCCGTTATATTACTACGAAACCCGGTTTACTGCCCGCCGATTTGTTTATGCTCGGACCGCTTTAATCCAGCTATTCTATGTTAATGACCGATAATTGAAATATTACGAATAATATTAATATATTAAACATTCATTGATAAAATTAATTTCATTTTATTTTATTGTAGCTATTTCAAATTAGTAACTTATTAGTAGCAGTAAGTATATTCTTTGTGAAGCGCATTGTTTAAAATTTTCAAAGCACGCAATCCAAATCGAAAGATTTATATCAAAGGTGTACACATATATATGTATATTTGCATTGGTAGAATGTGAGGAAAGAGACAAATGAATTGAATAAATAAGTGAATGGATAAACACATACATATATGAGAAGTATATGTTGCATTAAAATTAAGATGTAAAACGATATATTATCTGATATAACTATTGTTATATAGAATTATGTGGGGAAGGAAGCATTAAGATTAACTTGTAATGACAATATTTCAATCTGCATTTTCAATTTATTAATAAATGACAAGTATTCTACTTTTCTTGTTTAAAGTATTTTATATTGCCGCAGCAAAAAAATATTATCGATTAATCGTAACATATCGACTTTCGATGATTTTTGGTATATACGTATTGTACGTAATATTTCATTGGTTGTACAAAACTCGAACGGTTTGATTGGATGGTAACTTGAAAGGCAACCAATCAGACGATATATTTTCGAGAAGCAATCTCTCATTGGGTCGCTTTCAGATCAGTTGCGCAGCAGTATTGTGCGCACGATCCGCGTGCCCATTGTACAATTGGAGGAAAAAAGCAGGAATGCGGAGCAGTGTAGAGACGAAGACGAAATATTCACACTTGATAACCAAGTTTTAATACATCGTTTAGGAGAATCGACCTCTGTACACAATCGAAAGGGGACCAAGTATGAGTATTCTGACTGACATAAATACATGTTATATAATATAAATAAATTATAAAAGCATAGGTTAAAAAGTAGAGCTGGTTGGAAAAGTAAATACAGAAGGAGAAAAGGAGATATAAAGCTCGAAGTGGTTGTAACGAAAGTGGTGAGCAGAAGATAGAGGTGGAAGTGGAAGTGGAAGTGGTGGTGGTAGAAATAGTAGTGGTGGTAGTAGGAGCGAAGCTACTAGGAGGTGGAGGAGGAGGCTTGGGGAAGGTTCGCCAGCCGCCGGAAGAGCATCGACGGCGACGGGGGCGGGGAAGCTGTCCACCGAACGAAACGACCGCTCGGTGATACGAACAGCGAGTCGAACGGTTCCCCAAACGAATACGGATATATCGATCATTGACGATAGTTGCCGATTTTGCGCTAGGTAAGTCACTACTTCACTAACTAATAGTAAAAAATACCATTGTAAATACGAATCACTTGGAAAGTTCCAGCATTCTGTACGAGAGAACGTGGTTCGAAATAATTGACAAGAATGACGTAGCGTAAGGGGTGTGTCGTACCGTGCCGAGTTGTGTAGAGTCGAGTCGATTGAGCGGCAATCTTGGATATTTTTTTCTACATTTATAGACACTTTTCGACAACGCATTGTCTCACAACTTCGTTAGTCGTGTTTCTCATCGGTTTAAGAATATTTGGTAAAAGTACGTCGATAATTACTGTCAAGATACTCGCTGTCATAATTGCGCCATTGAAACCCATTACTCACCATTGCTGTATCGCCATTTGCATTGTTAAACCATTGACCTTCTTTTATTTCTATATTCGTGTTAAACATATAGTTTTAATGAAAAATTTAACCTTAAACGCGATTGCAATTTGCTACTCCATTCTTTCACTTAACATAATGTTTCTCAGCATTGCGTAAACTATGACCGGCGGGAACCATTCAGATGAAACTAAAAACTATTCATTTCAGGTTTTTATTTCGTGAATTTAAAGGTTGATATTATTTTAGTGTTCTATATGGACGTTGTCTCTACAATGATAAATAAGTGCGTCATTATTTGAACAGCAGGCGAGACTCAGTTTCCTTTCGTTATTCTCTACGTGTATTTAATCAATTGGTTACACTGCTCCGCCTAGTAGTGTCAGGACAAAAAAGCTCGACAAGGTGTAACCAGTGTACAAGTTGATTCTCTTTTATGCTATTAAATTTACTTTTGAATGTCGCGGACGCGCACGGTTATGTACACGAAATTGCTCGCGTTTGTTTGTAGAGAACTAAATTGACATACATATAGTGGTCATTTGGGCGTATTCACACGAATAACCATACGCTGAGTTCGTCTCAACGTCCTTATGATCGAATTCGTAAATGGTGAGAAAATAACAATGCAACGCGGATATTCTCGTGTAGGCAAGTGTCTTAAACAAAAATCTTAAATCATCACCAATTTTACCGTGAAAAGTATTATTTAACACGTAGGTTCAATAGGTTGCTGCATAATCGTGAACGTCTTTTTTTTTTTTGTTACAAACTCCAGACCGCCCGCGCGCAATCTATCGTCGCTTGGAAATAAACTTGCTACTCTCGAGTTTCGATTCTATAGTAGGCACGCTCACCTGTGCGTTTGCTAGTGTGTTGATTTATCTCTTCAGTTTTTTTTTAAACTTTTGATTGATTTAAATGCATTTCACTTGAATTTACTTGTAATTATAATTTGCTGTTCCTCTGAATCTTATTACATATTTTTGAACAGTATTACTATTCGAAATATTATTTCATTGAAAATAATGTTATTGTTAATAATGGAAAACGAATTTAAGTAAAACGCATATAATACCAAATGGTTCGTTATTTTGTTAAAAGATCTGTTCTACGAATGTACTATATTGACGTAGATTACAACGATCGTGCCTTTCATTATGCCCGGGCAAACGTAGTATCGCCCAACGAGCACCGATAGTAAGCTTTACGTTTTAAGTTATGACATCATCGCGTCGAGAAACAGCGGACGCGTCGCATTAAGTATCTCGCGCGCAATACGCGCATTCAGTTCACTATCTCGATAGTTCAATACATTATCTACGTTTTTCATCCTAATTGGCTTTTTTCCACGAAATACTAACAGGTCTCGTAACTTGTTTGACCAGTTTTTATATTTTTCTCAAAAAACATATTTAAACAGACGTATAAATTTAATAATTATTCTTGTGAAATATACGAGGAAACGAAAAATTGATATCGTCATGATACAGATAAATGATAGCAAGGTAATGTCGATTAACCGTGAATGGCTAGAATTCAATTGGCGTTCGTTGACGAACGTTAATTGAAGGAATGACATTACTTGGTCATAATGAATTATGTACATACGTAAGATAAAGAAGTTGCTTAAAATAAGAAATCTTTTTAGGTTTTTTCTTTCCACTAATTAAATATTCAGATAAAATAATATAAAATAATTCAATAATATCATTTATATCTTTTACCTGTCACATACTAATCAATAAAGTTTAATGTAAAAATTAACCAAGTTAGGATTCATATAATACAAGAGAAAAATCATATTAATATTTAAAATATATAATATAAATATGGACAAAACTTTATAATAGTGATCGATATTGTTATATCATATATACTGTTTATGATTAATCTTGAAAGTAAATTTTATTGTTAATCGTATGAGAAATAAAATTTATATTATTATATATCTCAAATATTGATATAACAATATAATAATTTCCTTTTTATAAAATAATACAATGACTTTAATATTAAACAACGTGCATTATTCGATCAATAACTTAAACTGCAGTACTTTTTATTTGTTTCAACGTAGCATATAGTTACAGAATTTTGTTCATATTTTAAAATAGGTAGTATTTTTAAAATATAGAAATAATAAATTATAATTACGTTTACTGAAATTAAAAGGAACTGAGGAAATTGTTAAATAAAATCCTTTCCTCCACCATTGCGTGTACGATGACGTTTGTAATGAAATCGATAAAGTAAGCGGTAAAAAAGCAATTGAATAGAAAATCGCTCTAGACATAGTGGCAAAGATATTTCGTATGAGCAGTAAAAGAATTTGTAGAACGATCTCTGTAATTTGCCTGTTTAGAGTAGAATTTGCGGAAGTTGAGAATTTGGGTTAAGCATACGCTTCCGAATTATCAAGAGCCGTTAAACAAGGTTATTAGCGATACTTTAGTGTATGATGCTTGACACATCTAACGATGAACAGGTGCAGTACAAAATATACTTATTTTTTTACTGTACGAATTAATTTAAATAATAATATACCAAAGCAACCTTTTCTGTTCTTTATAATTGTACTATAAATTCGTATTGTAGAAACAGCTCGTGTTATTCAGTGCTCAGATTTTTCTGTTTTCTGAGCATTCATTGGTTGGATAAGTATAAAAAAAAAAAAATAAAGCACACATTAAATATGTAATCAACAGTATTAATTCTATATGTCCGTATTAAATTTCTTTTATTAACCAAATATTCTTAGAAGTCTGACGACACTTATAAGTATTATTCTTGTCGCAATTATGCTCTAATGATTTTAAGAAGTATCTATTTTTAGCATACGTGATATTTTAAACAGACTTGAAATATCAGAAATAAAGATGGCGGAAAAAAATCAAGAGAACATAATCTAGGATATAAGAGATTAAATATTTTATTTTTGATAGTAGAATGGCAGGATGTAGATACATTTATTGTCGTAGTATATTTAAAAATTGAACAAAAAGAGATACGGAAAATATAAAATGAAAGATAGCGTTAAGATAGGGGGGTTAGGATACGACCATAGGGGAAGACGATGGAAACACGTGATATAAATAAACGTAGTAAGAATTTGAAAAAAGGAAACTACGATTTCAGTCGCACTAAGGATTCTTGTAATTTTCCCCTACCATCTACGCGTTCGACGCACCTTACTCTACTTGACTGTTACTCGGAAGTTTATTGATCGTTTGCTGTCTCCTGTCGCTTTTCTTGTGTTCATTGGTTTCTACATTCGAAATGAACAGAGAAACGCCTGAAAATTATCTTTCCTATAGATAACGAAGTATGATATACCCCTTATGCCAGAATCAAAAGAATACTGAAAGATAAAGTGTTAAATCAGTGCTGTTTAACTAGAAAGATAAGAATTATATCTAATCGAGAAACGAGTCCCTTGTTTTTCCTTTTAATTTTTAAAAATATATTAAAACGTATTAATAGTTATTAATAATGATGTAAAACATTTTGTTTTAGTCGGTATTCAACGGCAGGGGTGGAAGGAGGTGGAGGTGGCGGAGGAGGTGGCGGCGGTGGTGGTGGCGGCGGTGGAGGTGGTGGTGGTGGCGGCGGCGGTAGCAGTGACAGTGATAGTGTCGTAGCTAGTGGTAGTGGCGGTGATAGTGATAGCGACAGTGATTAAAAATACGAAAAAGCAAACAAACGACAAGGAAAAAGAATATAATATAGAAAAGAAAGGACAGTAATTAGCAAGAATGGCAGACACAAGTCAGCAACAACCGTTGACTGAACCACATACGAATGGGGTAATGGACGGTTTGACAGAAGAAGAGAAAAGTAAAATGCGGCCTGCAGACATCGATGCGGTAAGATTTCGAAAAAAATTTTTAAGGAATAAAAGAATTTCTGTGGGATCTTGTACTTACGTTTTGTGCTACGTGTAACGTTTTCGATACATACTGCGCTTTTTAGCCACCTCTTTGGGATTTCTAGGCATATATAAAATAGCCCACTATCAGACGGTATATGTGACTTGAATGAAAAATTGTACAACAGTGTTGCATATCTAAGAAATATTTTTAAATTATATTTTCCATTACTTTTTTGTGTAGGATATGAGGGAGATGGAAAGAAGGAAGAGAGTTGAAATGATGATGAATTCTCGACTTTTTCGCGAAGAATTAGAACGCATTATTGAGACACAAATGAAAGATGGTGCTGGACCATCAGGTCTATTACAGCAAATCTCTGATATGATGGGTGCACAAGGTGCTCGGTTTAATGCAAATGTTTTTAAAAGTAAGTTCATTAAATACCAGTTATTCAATTGTGTTTTATCAAATACTTATGTAACTAATTCTATTACAGCTTCTAATTGTGTATTACCTATCAACGATATACGCGGTGTCGAAAGTATGGGTTATGCAAAGGGAGAGAAACTATTGCGTTGCAAATTGGCAGCAGTATTTAGACTGCTTGATCTCTATGGTTGGACTCAAGGTGTTGGTGGACAAATTACAGCACGTTTAAATCAAGATCAAGAACACTTTTTAGTTAATCCGTATGGTCTGTTGTATCACGAAGTTACTGCTTCAAGCTTGATTAAAGTTGATATGCAAGGAACGGTCGTGGAACAGGGGACAACCAATTTTGGTGTTCATGTGGCAGGGTTTCAATTGCATTCAACGATCCACGCTGCTAGACCCGATATAAAATGCATTGTTCATATTACCACTCCGTCCGTTACTGCTGTGAGTAAAGAAATGCACATTTTATTCTGTTTTTACATTTTGCGCCTCTGTTAATTATATATTTCCTCAGATCTCGTCATTAAAGTGCGGATTACTGCCAATTGGACAAGAAAGTATAGTAATAGGAGAGGTAAGCACGCATCAGTATGTGGGTGGATTTTTTGAACCAGAAGAAAAAGAGAAGATAGCAAGAAATCTTGGACCGATGAATAAAGTTATGCTTTTAACGAATCGCGGTGCTCTTTGCTGCGGAGAAACTGTCGAAGAAGCTTTTTTCAATGTTTACAATATGGTCCTAGCTTGCGAGACCCAGTTAAAACTAATGCCTGCTGGTTTGGATAATTTAAATCTTATTTCCGAAGAGTCTAAGAAAGCTATATTCGAAGCTTCGAGAAAACCACCTACACCGCAACAAACGGCTCAAATCACAGAAACCACTGCTCTTGCTGAGAAACTCGAAAAGCGTTGGCGAATTGGTGGAACTGAATTTGAGGCACTTATGCGAATGCTCGATAATGCAGTAAGTATATAGACCTTCCATTGTTTTTACCTCAGTCCTTCTGTTCTTTTTTCCATTCTGGAACATTGCATCATTCTCGCTTATTACTGATTCTGTAATAGCTAATAAGTTATTGGGCCATTCGCAGGGTTTCCGAACTGGCTATATATACAGAAATCCACTAGTAAAAGGAGAACCTCCGCGGCCTCGAAACGATGTAGAAGTACCACCGGCAGTCTCGTCTTTGGGATATTTACTCGAAGAAGAAGAACTTTATAAACAGGGGTAAATATGTTTGTTACATAAAGGTACTTCACAATTATTGAAGAAAACTTATTACGTTCCCACTTTTTTATAGGCTCTGGAAAGGTGGCCGTAAAGGCACGGATAGGTCACGTTGGTTAAATTCGCCCAATGTATACCAAAAGGTCGAAATACTTGAAACAGGAACTCCTGATCCGAAGAAAATTACAAAGGTAGAAGTCATCACTTTTGAGAACAAAACTGAATAGATGTAACGGCGTGCTTCTAAAATAAAAGATAAATAAAAAATAATAATAGAAGAAAGGAAAAAACAGTGTATGGAAAGGAAGATGAAATTTGCGCAAGAATTAGACGATCTTGCATAATATTATTAAAAAAAGTACTATTAGACAATGTCAAGATTTGCATTTATATTAAGATTGATATTTTACATGCACATGTTGTTACATTTATAATCTTCTATAAAGTTATTTGTCGAAACGTAATTATCATCGTTAATTGTAAAAAAAGAGATCGTACAAGTTTTCAAAAATATTGCTTAGTTCCTTTGAGTTAAGAAAAATCAATCATATTTCATGTTGTCCATTATTCTCTTTCAATATACTTTATTACATACATTTAAGACACGGCGAAAGAGAAAAAATCTCAAATGGAAAGTAACTGAAAGTAAAAGTTCATGACTATTCTGAACATTGAATCCTCCTGATCAATTATATCACATTTGTTCGTTGTTTATAATCTCCGTAGTGATATTTGCGTACCTTCGATACATTCCAATTTATGATATTATAGTAGAAAATACACTGTGAAGAAATACATGTGAAAAGAAAAAAAAAGAGAGAGGGAAAAGGGAATACAACTTAATACATTAATTCTCAACGATCTACTTATGATTAATATAAAATGTAGTTCTAAATAAATGTTGCTATAATATTGTGTATCTTTCGGTGGATTGACTAAAATTATAATGGGACTTTATCGCGCCTCTCTCTTGTAGCTTATTAATATATAAATAAATATATGTCTACTGTTTATCGTGTATAGGTAATTTTTCGAAAGAAGATAGAACCCTTCTCTTTACTTTACAACGGCATGGCAGCATGTATAAAATGAAGAAAAAATAGAAAGAATTTTATTGAAGTGTGTTATGAATCTATGTTGCAATGATCGATTCGATGAACAAATAATAGCCTTATTCTCGAACATTTTGTCGAGTTTATGGCATTTTAACGCTGTTATATGAGCATCGAATTTAAGATAATCATATGATGCGCATGGATATCATTATTTGACTGATTCACATTCGAAACTGTGTATGAATGTGTGCCTGTTAAAATTGTGTCGTCGAAGGGATGGATATTCAACTCTTCGTCCCACTGCATTTACAAAACCAGATCGATCGACCCTAGATCAGAGGGAGGTAGATATGAAACACTCGAAGAATATTCGCTGTTAATGACAGTAGTATATATAGGTGTAAATAGACGTAGACGTAATTTTTTTAATGCTGTAAGAAGATTAGATCGTAGGTAAATTAATCGAAAAATTTGTACTTGAATTTGGCAAATGAATAGTCTAAAATGTTGCAACATTAATAATATGTTACGCACGCAAATTGATTGAAATGATAACGAGACGACATCACCAGCAAAGCAGGCACACATAACATACGCAGACAATGCGAAGATAGGTATCTCATAATGCTGTGTTGGATGTCGAATTATCGATAAGGGTCGACTAACGTTCTGGTTTTGTGTGCAGTGGGTGTCAGACGGATCTCCGACGCATAGCAGTACACCGGTGAAGATCGACAGTGCCCTTCAATTTGTACCGAAAAATACCAATCCAAAGGAATTTAAACAATTACAACAACAGGTAAGTAACATGAAATTGCACTGATTTAATTTACGTTCATTTCTTAAGATATTTCAATGAAATAATATATAAATATTTTGTATTTGCAAACTGATTAAACCCTTGGAGCTGTGCTTTTTTGTTTAGATAAAGGATTACCGTAGGGCAGATAAGATATCAGCTGGACCACAATCCCACATATTAGAAGGAGTTACATGGGAAGAAGCCAAAAAAATGCAGGTAATGTGACACGTTTTTAAGTAATAACTCGAAATTAAAATTATAATAATTTATATCTTGTTAAATTATACATCATATTTTTGGTAAAATATATATTGATGAGAACATTCACTTATGAAAGGATGCCACAATTAGCGGAACAGGAGAACAAGTAGTGTTGGTAGGGGCAGCCAGTAAAGGTATCATTCAAAGAGGGTTTCAACACAACGCAATGGTTTACAAGACACCGTATGCCAAAAATCCTTTCGATGCTGTTACCGATCAAGAACTCGATCAATATAAGAGAGAAGTTGAACGCAAACAAAAAGGAGATATCTGTAAGCAAAATAGCATACAAACTTGCTCTCAATTGAAAATTTATATGGTGAGTAAATTTAATCTTGGTTTGATCTTTTCTTGTTTTACAGATGATGAATCGCAATCAGAATCGGAAGCATTGTCATCATTCAATGTTAGTCGGGCAACACACGAATCAAGTACTGCCAAAAGTCCAATTCAATCACCGGTATCTGTAACTTCGGAAACAGAAGAAGAGAGCAGAGATGGTAAGTAACAAAAAATTCTCATATGTTTTTTATATCTTATTGTTATCTCAGAACTGAAAAATTTATCGATCAATGCACCGTATTTCAATTACTTTCAGAACCCCGAGTACTACGGATAGAAACGAAACAAGTGCCTGCACCAAGTCAACCTGAAGTTGTATTGAGCGACGGTAAGCTATATTTTACAATTTTTAGTTTCCAGAGCCTATGCACTTTAAATTGATCATTTTCATAGAGGCGGAGGTATTTTGAAAATGATCGAAGAAACGTGCAATATGCATGTTCGATATAATATATGGGGAGCCTTGTGTCGTGTTACTTTTACATTTTCTTTTTTAAGTTTTATTCCTCCTGTCTTCTATGTGTTTCATAATATTGCATTTTTAAATGAAATTTCATGTAATTAATGATAACGATCGCAAGGCTTGTTCCATAAGCACGAAGATGTTGTAATTTATCATTACATTTTTCCCTACCTTAATTTGTCACCTTTATTTATGATCACTAACGCTTGCACCTTGCATGGATGTACTTACATTCGCATAAACATTTTGCATATTTATGTTTGGTACAGGAGTATAAGTGTTATTTCCTCCATATTCTTTCCCTTTTTTTAATTTTTATCCTAGATTGCACGTTAACTACCTTGCATCGCATTAATAAATAATATTCTGTTCTCATTATAATTTCTTCCTTGAATTACGAATTATAGTAAATGTAATTTATAAAAGCTGTGTGCACAACTCGAGTATGGTAATGACTGATACGATTTTTAAGAAATTAATTTGTCCCGGCATATACTCGGACCAATTTGTTTGATTTGTTTGATGTCACAGTTGAAAGATTTTAAGATATTATACTTTTCATCTTGTCAGCTGTTGCGAATACAAGAAATTTCTCAGATACGCAGGTGTGAGCATCCGTGATCATAATAAATATCTTCTGAGAAAGAAGATAAATGAAAGGAGCAAATATTAAAATCCAATTGTGGTGTTATGGGACACTATGGTTGCAGATCTTGGTTCACCGAGCAGGTTCTGCAGTCAATGCAAAAACAAATGTGAGAACAAGATTGAAAATGATGCCTGCATTATTAGTAAACACCGTCATTGTCCAGTTGCTGAACTATATCGATACGAACCACGTTTAGAAATTGTCCGAGGTGACATAATCGCAGAGCGGTTAGTAACTAAGTTAATCAACTACCGTCCTTGTTCTCCAGTTATATTAGCTGGTGAGCAAGTAAATTACTCGGGTGACACGAAATACAATGGTCTTGAACAAGTTCCAAATTCGGTTTATTTTGAAGACAAAAAAACACAAGAAGAATCAACCAAGAAAAGAAAATCTAAAGTTCGTAGGTCATTGGAAATGAAAAATAACGTAAATTCATTGAATACTCCGTCTTCTACCGAAAAAATGAAAGAAAAAGATAGAAATGATAAAACGAATTTGAAGTCGATCGATACAAGCTCTATGGAACAGATTACCGAAATAATAAACTGTATTGATTCAAACATACCGCCAACGAAAACGAGATTAATCGCTTTATCTTCTCCTGAACTTAAAGTCTCAAAGAAATATAGTTTAGATCCGTCCGATATGAGTTTAATATACAGTTTAACACCATGTATGAATTCAGAAAATGATCACGAAAATAACGATAAAACGATGATAGACAAATCGTCGAAGTTATCAACATTTACATTTGATCCCAATAATAACTTGGAGCAGAATTGCTTTTTGCAATCAAACGAAGAGAAAAGTCCCAAAAACGAACAACAACGATGGGAAAAAAAAGATTGCGTAGACGATAAAATTGATAATTATATCTGGTTCAATTCGTTATTCGACAGTGAAAAGTGTGAGCTTCCTAACGATAACAAGGCTATAAATAACGATATATATTTTGATAATGGACAAGTTGAAATTCGCTCGAACGAAGGATCTGATATGTTGGAACTATTCGCTGACACGACTTTAGAATTACTGGAAACTACCGGTGAATATTTTCGAAATGACATAAGCAATATGGCGAATGAAATTATCGCAGAACTTAATGGAAATGACACGTATGTAATCATTTACTGTCTAGTAAATGAAATTTTTCAAGAAGTTTATGATACTCTCTCGAGTATAGAGTTAAATAATCGATCTAGTTCGCCGTTATCAACCATTTCTCGGCAATTCTCAACTTCAAAATTATGTTTGAACGTAAAAGATAATGAACACACGCCGAAAGAAATCGAAAAGACTCAGACCAATCAAACTACACCTGTTATCGTTATACATGAAGTTATTCACCATGTGATCGATGCATGCGATGAAATTAAGAAAGCAAAAACCTATGCAAATATAGAGCTGAGAGAAAAAGGGAACAATGATACTGTTAGCAATGAGGAAGAAAACATCGAACAGCAGAAGGATTTGACAACGATGATAAACAGTGACGAATTAGAAAAAGCATCTGATCGAAATACACTAGTTGCACCGACTGTTACCGCTTTTGAGAATCTGGTTTTATACGAGAAGAATGATCAGTCTGCTGAAACAGCAGCAGAAGCAGATGACATAACGGAAGCAGCAATTTTTGAATTTCATACACTAGTGAAGGCGAAGCCAACAAATACTGATAAGAAGGAATTTGAATTGAACTTCCGAATAGAGAGAAATTTTGATGTTGAGTGCAGTGTTGAAAATAAAAGATCGTATAGGCAAAATATGGAAGAAGTTGAGCCCGGTCTATCTGAAAGTTTAGAGAAACTCGCTGAGATAGATTGGAATACAAATTTGGATGTTAGAAATAAAAGATCTCATAAACAAGATAAGGAAAAAGTTAAACTCAGTCTATCTGAAAGTTTAGAGAAGCTTGCTGAAATGGGTTGGAATATGGATTCGGATAATTTACCCGAAATTGATACAAGGGAAGAAGAATTAGCAAAACTATCAGAAACTTCTAAGGCTGTAGAGCTGAAAGAAAAAGAAGACAGTAATACTAGTAACAATGAGAAAGAGGAAATCGGGCAGCAGGTGGATAATTTGACAACAATGATAAACAGTGATGAATCAAAAAAAGGTTCTGATCGAAGTATGGAAGTTACATCGATTTCTTTTGAGAATTTGGCTTTAGACGAGAAGAATAATCAATCTGTTGAAACAGAAGCAAACGCAATTTTCGAGTTTTGTACAATAGTGAAAGCGAAGCCAATAAATACTGATAAAAAAGCAATTGAATTAAACTTCCGAATAGAGAGAAGTTTTGATGTTGAGAGCAGTGTTGAAAATAAAACATCGCATAGACAAAATAAGGAAGAAGTTGAGTCTGGTCTATCTGAAAGTTTAGAGAAACTCGTTGAAATGGATTGCAATGTAAGTTCGTATGATTTGTTCGAAATTGAGAAAAAAAGAAGAGAACCAGTGACACTATCAGAAACTACTAAAGCTGTAGAAGCGTGCGTTGATTGTATTTATTGTATAAATTCCTGTCCTATGAATTACAATCAAGAATATTCTCCGTTATCGACCATAGGTGAAGAAGAATCAGATGAGAAGATTGTGGATTTAAACGCAGAAATTGGAGGAAAACGACTTAATGATACTTATACATTTTGTGATTCCGACGAAATCGTAAATGACAAAGAATTATCTAGTCATAACTTAGAAAATAACAATAACGCATTCCTTTAAAATGATTTCATCAAACGATCAAACATCGTCCCTTTCAGAAATTCATCCCCTTAAAGATGTAACACTCGCTTCAGTTTCTTTAAGTTAATAACTTGAGAAAACCAATAGTAGAACCATGATCGTAGAATTTAGTTCCTAGGATTATTTAAAGAATACTTTTTCAAATATCCACAAAAATATTCCTTTTCTGTTGCTACAAACCAAAGAAATTTTTTTATTTATCAAAGGTATAAAACGATATGTCAATTTGTATTTTAATTTACACAGTGCTCGTTTTGTTTATATTTAGTGTTTACAGTTGTATTATGCACATTGTTCGTGTCCTGATATTGCATACCTTGTCTTTTTAGTTTTTTCTTTCTTTCTTTATTTATTTTTTCTTTTATTTGTATCGAGTACATGTTTTGTATGCGAAACATATTAAGATTATGAAATAAATAATTTTCCTAAAAGTAACTAGATACAGAGATCAAAACGAATCATTTTAATATCCATTTTAACATCTTTATCAGTTATTATAATGTGACCGCATATTCGAAACGCTTGAAGAGCAAACAAGAATTATACTTTGGTTTTCGTTTTCGAGGTAAGCGTGAGTCTTTGACTATTCTTCGCCAATTTCTTCTGACATTCTAACTTATACACTAATTTTATTTATACATTCTCTATTAATTGTAAACATAGATTTTACATGATATTATGCTTCCCTTCCTTATCATTTATATGCAAAATTTTTAGAAAACGTGTAATATTTCTCATCTTATTGTTTCAGGGGAAAATACCGTAAACGGCGATCATTCTGATGCGCATCACAGTACATTTTCTCAAAGTAGTAAAGAGGTTTGTTTCTTATGTCATCTTAACTTAAATATTATCATTATCCTCGAGTTTTATCACAAATGTGCAATAATATCTTATATAACTTTAATTTTTATCATGCTATGTTGTCGATTAATAGAACTTGAAAAATGCAAAAATAAAAGGGAGCGATGAATTATCGAAAGAAAAGCTCGAGGATTCTCAAAGTATATATGCGATAACGAAATATATATCGTATATATACACATAGTCACAAGATTGGAACATACCTTTTATCATGCATTAAATCTTTATTATAACAATTTAAAGATCAGTGCCAATTGCGTGACATATTTTGCATATAAGGATGTTTCGTAAAATGATAAAGCTACACATTTTTGTCTTTTACTATTTCTAACGAATCTATGTCGCATCGTTTTTTATACGTGAAAGAATTAGTCGTGATTATCTTTTATCTTAAACTAATCGTAAATATTTACGAATCTTTATATCACAATCTCATCTTTAATTTATCGAAGTCTTGAGAATCATACACAAATGCTGCTTCGTCATTAACTGCGATATAATGCTAGGAATAAGCTAGTACGCCAATAGTGTTCGCTTGCATGAATCTAAGAATGACCGATTTTTATGGATCCAATAAAGATCATGCAAAACGCTAAGGGGCGAAGGAAAAGAAAATGGGACACACGTGCGCGTGTATTTATACACATATGTATGTACAATACTATGGAAACATTTTAGATCATCTACGACGATGATCTCATAATTGCAGGTAATTTTTAGGAAATATTTCCATACCATACAGTGTTATATGATATTCTGAAAGTCATAGTGGTGTAAGTCAAGATTTTGAGAAGTTGAATTTTTTAAAATATCATTTATTTAGTTTTATAATTAATTGAACTATAACTTCATTTTCTGTCACAGCATGTTTTTATGGTGTGCAAAAATATAATCAATTCTGTATAATAATAAACATAGAATACTGTTTTGTGTAATCAGTGGTCTGACTTATACCAGTATGATTCAAATAAAAATGGACCTTTTGATATACTCTACAGTAAGTACAGATTGATATAGAATTTTTTGCCGTAATGTATATATATGCAATATTATGTATTTCGAATCGTAGAAATAATCATGACCAAACTTCAACTTGTAACGAGTACTTGTAGAGGTTAGGTTTCTTCGAATTCGAATTATTAGGGTAAAATAACGCGCCTAATCATATGACAAATAATTCGAATTATAATCAGTTTATATTTCAATATGTAAAGATTTATAGAATAAAATTATAGAAATTCGAATTAGGGAAATTCAGCTATACTGATAATTCGTGAATTAAATTCTTGAAAGTAATAACAAAGTTCGAACAACATCAAGTATCGTTATACTCGTTCATAAAAATGAAATATTTCCTTTTTTGTAGATGGTTTAACATTTTTGCATAGTACTGTACATATATATATTGATAAAACGATACATAACGAGATTCGAGGAAACAAAAAGATTCGAGGAAGAAAGAGCAGGCGCGCGCGCGTGTGCGAGCTTGTAGGGAGAAAGAAGGAAAAGGCGAATTGGCTACTTGCATGTGCATGCAGAAAGGTTTATGGTTACGGTTGGGACCTTCCGTGTTAAGGGTTCCGTGTCGCAGGATGTGAGCGTTAGCGAGGAGTCACCGAAAAAGGAAAAGAAGAAGAAGAAAGGCCTTAGGACACCATCTTTCCTAAAGAAGAAGAAAGAGAAGAAGAAGCCAGTCGAGGCGTAGGTAGTCCTAACTTTGGTACGTATGTACAAAATACACAATATTGGAATTGGTATCTTTATTCATATCCACCTCATTCATTATTCTCAATTATACATGCGTTAATCTTTCTCTTCTCTTTTTTTCTATTTTTTACAATTATTGATTCTAACCAGTTGACTTTGCGTAGATCAATGTCGCATTTTTAGCGGATATTTGTTTAAAAGGTTATGTTATGATTGATGACGAAAATAAAATTGTCACTTCACACAAAACTTCCACTTATCTTCTTGCTAATTGGAATAGTTATACCGCGACTTACATCAAATTTTTTGTATCCAGGAAATACTAATCGTAAGAAGAAGTTCAAAGAAGAAAGGTAGGATAGAAATTTCTGTGTGAGAATATGTCTTCCTTCTCTTTCTTAATTTTCATTATTGTTATTGTTATTACTATTATAGAGTAGAAGAGCTATTGATGCTAATGTAATTCGCATAGTTGCAGCAATCTTAGATTTCGTATCCTATAGTCGCCAGTTAGAATCATGATTGCTATGATGGTGTTTATACGGTCACACGTTATTATTCGGGATTGCGTGTAACTCATCTTTTGTTCACTAGTCTCTGAAAATCATACTGTTTAATCGATGTCTGTTTCGATATGCATCACGAGTATAAATAATGGAAACATAAGTTGTTATTGAATCGTACTTTATGAAAGGTTTCCCCTTCAATTTTTTATTTCCAGACACTGCCACGAGCAAAAGCTTATCGCAAATAAAAGAACTATTACCGAATGAGGATTAAGCCGCGAGACAGAGAAGAGTCGAAGATCACAAAGCGAGTTAAAAAAAATGCATATACCGGAGACGAATGAAAATAGAAAATAGGAAATAGAACATAGAAAATTTAAAATTGAAATAATCGTGCAACAATCACAGCATCTTTCCAGGACTCAAGACTGCCATCGCATTACGTCTACGTACGATAAGAAACTATATTGTACTGTTAATGTTTTTACGTTTTTAATTTGTTAAAGCGTCGCGCTGAACTATTTAATCCGCTATTTAATTTTGCCTCCCCAGCCCCGTTTGTGTAATGCAATAAAACGAAACAAACGAAATACGTCTCTGATTGACAAGAAAATATGTGGGATAACTCCTCGTCGTGTTATAATTTTCATCTTCAATTTCTTTATTCCAAATATGTATATCCTTATCCCTTCTTGTGCCACCTCTATTTAAGCTATTGTATGTAAGTACGTTGTTTGTCACATTTACATACTATTTTTCAATCTTCTCTTTTTATGATACATCATTATACTTTACAATATCAATTTATTTACTATATATGTTAAGATAAAAAATATTTGTTCCTGACAAGATTTCTTGGCAGTAGAAGTTTTAAAAAAGATGAGGAAAAAGTGCGAAAATCAGAGTTAAGTGGTGAAACGAGAAAATTAACGAAGAATAGACCAAAGGACTAAAATGTATGAGAAAATAAGCTCGATTCAGTATTCGTCGGCATTATCTGTTTCTACATCAACCGAATCTAGGCCAACCTCTTCGTAGTCCTTCTCAAGAGCTGCAAGATCCTCACGAGCTTCGGAAAACTCACCCTCTTCCATGCCTTCTCCTACGTACCAATGAACGAAAGCTCTTTTAGCATACATAAGGTCGAATTTATGATCAAGACGAGCCCAAGCTTCAGCAATAGCTGTTGTATTAGATAACATACAAACAGCGCGTTGTACTTTAGCTAGATCTCCACCTGGTACAGCTGTTGGTGGCTGATAATTTATACCAACTTTGAATCCTGTCGGGCACCAATCGACAAACTGTATCGTTCGTTTCGTTTTAATAATAGCGATTGCAGCATTTACGTCCTTTGGAACCACGTCTCCTCTGTATAACATACAACAAGCCATATATTTTCCGTGCCTGGGATCGCATTTGACCATTTGATTCGCTGGCTCGAAGCATGCGTTGGTGATTTCCGCGACAGAGAGTTGCTCATGATATGCTTTTTCGGCGGATATTACAGGAGCATACGTAACTAAAGGAAAGTGGATTCTTGGATAAGGAACTAAATTCGTTTGAAATTCGGTTAAGTCTACGTTTAAAGCACCATCAAATCGCAACGAAGCTGTTATGGAAGAAACAATCTGTCCGATTAACCGATTAAGATTGGTGTAAGTTGGTCTCTCGATATCCAGATTACGTTGACAGATATCGTAGATCGCTTCGTTGTCGACCATAAAAGCGCAATCTGAATGCTCGAGAGTCGTATGAGTGGTAAGAATGGAATTGTATGGTTCAACAACTGCCGTGGAAATTCTCGGAGCTGGATATATCGCAAATTCTAATTTAGATTTCTTTCCATAGTCAACAGAAAGACGCTCCATTAATAGAGAAGCAAATCCTGATCCAGTACCACCACCGAACGAATGAAAGATAAGAAATCCCTGTAATCCTGTACATTGATCCGCTAATTTACGAATTCGATCAATAACCAGGTCGACAATTTCTTTACCAATTGTATAATGACCACGAGCATAATTATTCGCTGCATCTTCCTTGCCAGTGATCAATTGTTCTGGATGGAAAAGATGCTTGTACGTCCCAGTTCGAACCTCGTCTACAAACGTATAAACAATATCGTTACTGTCTCTGAATATCAAATTTTTAATAATTTAATGACTCCTTTTTTCTCTTACCAACAACTGTAGGTTCCAAATCAACAAATACTGCTCTGGGCACATGTTTTCCGGAGCTGGTTTCACTGAAGAAAGTGCTAAAGCTATCATCGCCACCAAACTTATCTGATGGCATTTGTCCATCTGGTTGTATTCCATGTTCCAAACAATAAAGTTCCCAACAAGCGTTTCCAATTTGAACGCCAGCTTGACCGACATGAATAGATATACACTCACGCTGAAACGTAAAAATTTTTTCTATAGAGATATTTTTTTTCTCCCCTTGCTCTTATCGCATATACAATTGTCCTTTTGAATTAAAAATATCGAACCATCACTTATTTTCCAAAGAAAATTAGAATACAGGAAACTAATTTTTACATCGTTTAATAATAAACAGAATGTTATTCAGACCAATAGTGTATTAATGATTTATTATTTAATTAAATTTTTTATTTCATCTTTTTCTTTCTTTTACTTTGACTACAGTAGTCACTTTGGACCGAACTGTGAATTTTTCTTACCATTTTAATTACGTAGAAATATAAAACTTTATTAAACACAGAATTTTTTACTGACGAATAACACGTTTACACAGAAGATGGGTGCCGCTTCTTTGAACGATTGAAACTTAATGATGCAACACAAGAACGGTCGTCGGCCTCTTATATCCTCCACTTCGAATCATCTCGAAATGTACTCAAGTTAATTGCAAGTATTCATCGGAAAAGCTATTTTCCTATTTTGGTACTTTTCATAATTAACTGTGTTTAAACTTGATACTGAACTGTGAATTTTCGTTTCATCAAAGTATCATTTTTAGATTTAAGAATAACAGAGTGAATATAAAAAGTTATATTTGACAAGTCCGCTTTCAGTTACGTCGCACTTAAGATTAAATCTAATAAACGAATATAAATAGCATATCTTAGCTAAAACTAGCTTTTGCTAGCCAAGTCGTAACTAGCCAATTGAACGAAAAGTTCGTGATGCACATTCTTGTGGTCTATTTTTGTTCACATACATATGTATATCTTGACACTTGCAATTCGATCATTATGTACATATAGTACATATAAAAATACATATGTGTTCTGTCATTACATTCGCAATGTACGGAATATCTTTATATTCTTAAATTTTCTTATTTTCATATATAAAAAATGTATAAACTACCAATTCGTGTTTAAAAAATTTTCTTTATTTTTGTCTTTTTGTTATTTACCCTTCACTTTCTACAACATATCCTCATGCAAATTTGTAATATTTTAAGTTCATATTAGTGAATTAATGATTAAATATCAATAACAGATACATACATATAATATGTATTATTTCTTACCTCTTTAAGCCGCTATGAAATAATACGAACTCTATTAATTAATCAATTTTCTGAATAAACAATTCTAATGAAAATAATTTAATTCTTCGTATTTTAAGCATGATCAATAATGATTAAATTATATCGATATTATGGATTAACTATATTATATACGAATACAAACATGGCAATAAATGTCGATGAGTCGTCAATTATAAAGGACATCACGAAGCATAACATTGTTTTTTGCTATACATACTAAGAAATCATTTACACCACAAGATATTATTGCTATATTATAACTGGAGATCTTACCTACTATTATTTTGTGTATGATATGAGCATGTCAAATATAAATATTATATAGTTATGTAGCATAATATTACAACTGTGTTAAACATAACCTAATATGATTCAATTTATGTAAACATAACCTCTTCATTCTATCAATTATATATTCGATATTCGATATAAAAACGTACGTGCATATATGAATATGTCCATTCGATAGCTTTTATCACGTTATTATTAAGTTAATTACAAATAATTAAGTAATACGAAGTATGGGACGTAGCCGTACACCTTCACCAGGAAGAAGAAGAGATCGGTCCCGAGATCGTGATCGAGAACGCGAACGAGATAGAGATCGAAGAAGAAGACGTTCTCGTGAAAGAAGAAGAAGGTATTTTCCTATATTTTTCTATTAGACATAAATGATATGAAGATTGAATTTCAAATAATCCTAGATCCGTTGAACGAGATCGAGTAAAATCGAGGGATAGAGAAAGAGATCGTGATCGTGAACGGGACAGGCATAGACGTTCATATAGCAGATCTAGATCAAGAGAAAGGGACAGACCTAAACCCAAATTAAAACCCACAACAGAACGTCCTGTGATTACAGGTATGTAAATCTAATATTAGTCAGGCCTGATATAAATTATAAAATAACTGACTGTTTTAAATGAATATTTTGCAGAGGCTGATCTTCAAGGAAAAACACCAGAGGAACAAGAAATGATGAGAATAATGGGCTTTTGTGGTTTTGATACTACTAAAGGCAAAAAAGTTGAAGGGAATGATGTAGGAGCCGTACATGTTATTCTTAAACGAAAGTATAGACAATACATGAACAGAAAAGGAGGATTCAACAGACCATTGGATTTTGTAGCATAAAAATTATAAATGTGATGATTCCATAAAGTACTTTACTATTGATAGAGATTCCTTAACCTGTGCAAGTTCTATTGTTTTCATAAATCTAATCAGAACAATAAGACGTATAAATAGTACAAAAAATAGTTTATATAAATGAAGATATAAGTAGACAAAATAAGTGATATAGATTGACAAAGATAGATATGGTATCCGTAAAATTTTTCGTTTTAAAGTTTATTAAACAATTTTTATATAAAAATACTTAAAATACAAGCTTTTTTTATAATAAGACAGTATTAAATATTTTAATTAATAATGTTTCAATCATCCACCCTGAGTCGTTTGCTTTGAGATGTATCATCATCACTATCGCTGTCACAATCATTCATATTTGATGTTTCACTCTCAGGGTTTTCTGGAGCTTGTGTATTGAGCTATAAAGTTTAGGGATATTCTAGAATTATTACAGTACGGACAATTTTGTGAAAAATAATGTATAATGCAATATCTTTTCTTTTACTTACTAAACTGACATCCATTCCCTCAAGTCCCTCTATCAGTTGTGGATTTTTAATTCTAAAATCTCTCGTTATACTCCGTTTCAAGTAATTTTCTAGCGGTATCTAGATTTATGCGAGTTAAAAATTGTGAATATAAAGAGGCACAAAGAATAAAATATTTAATACTTGTATTTTATACTTACGCCCGTTCTTTTGCCAAGTAGTAATATTTCTTTGTTAAATTGCTCGATTTCATATACTACACGAGGTATTACTTTGGTTTCTTTTAAAATTTTATTCCTTTGTGCATATGAATCGGATTTTAATTTTAATTTATTTTGATTTTCCTTCAGAAAATATTTTATAATAAAATAAAATAATGAATAATGAATGAAATATAGTGTATAATGTATGAAATATATATATATATAATGTAATATAATGTATGAAAAATTCAAATTCGACATACCTCTACATATGTTACCAAATTATAGAAAGCAGATTTTAATGATTTTCCAGCTATTTGTACCACCTGAATGAATCTATAACCAGTGAGATTTGTCAATTTCGGTAAACGTATAAATCATTAGTTACAAAGTGATATATGTACGTGTAGCACATACTTGACTGCCTGAAATGCTGCGTTCTGATCATTCGATTTAGCATAAAAGTATTTTGTAAGGTTACCAAGTAAATGATACAAGTATTGCAAATTTTTGAAGGTAAAGTCAGTAGGTGGACCTGGTTTAATCATTGTATTAGCTAATGTTTGAAGTGCTTGAGCAAGATAAGATAATTGTCTACATAGATTTCGTTCTTTATCTCTTAAATTGTTATTCCCTGTTAAGACAATATCATTTTTTATGAATATTATAAAATTTTGATTTAGAATTTCAAATTTATATTTACAAGTTTCATCAATTGTTCCAGGTGCTCTAGCTATAGCGTCTTCTGCCTTTAATCGCATCAATAACCACGAAGCATTATCCAATTTTTGTTTAATGTGACCACTCAAAACATTATAAACTTGTAGTATATTATCTTCACGTATACTTTTATATGAACCATTTGCTACTAATTCAATTGCTACCTACATTTAGGTAAGAATAACAATCAATTTAAGACATAAAAGTTGAATATTATGTAACAAAAATTATTGCTTACATTATCAATGTTTCCAGCTTTTTCACATAATTCCACACAAATTTCATTCAATGTATCTCCACATTCTTGACTATGTTCTTCCAAGTTCAAGAAGAATTGTACGATTGTAGGAACAATAGGGCTTTGAATATCTTCTACTTGAATAATTTCTTTTATACATTCGAGCATCTTTTTTAGTGAAAAAAGGGATTTATATAAACAAAGAAGATAATTTTCATGAAAGATATACTAACCTCTTCAGAATTGTAATTTTCAAAGTTAATCTTATATGTAAATTGTTCTATTGTTTGTAATAACAGAAGTGATACTTTCTCTCTGTCATCGTTGTGCGTTTCTTCTGTAAGAAACTTCTTGAGGTACGACTTCAATGAAAAAATAATTTCTTGTAATTGAGAATTGATATTTGTAGATTTTGATTCCTTCTTGGATTGTACTTCAACTTGAAACAGTAAATAAAATTGTGATTTAAATTGTCGAAATAACATAGTAGACTGTTAGATAGGTACATACAAATTGAATTGAGAAATTTTGGTAATTCAGATGAGAGTAATGTACATATACAGCAAGAAATTTCCTTGAAACATTGTAAAGCCAATATAGTTACTTGTTCATCATTTATAAGTGCATCATCCAGATTTTGTACAAAATATTTATAAAGCAATCTAAAAATGATTTTATTATTATTATTATGCTTTTATTAGCACTATTATCCCATTTCAGAACTTACCTTCCAACATCAATATATGTATTTACATAGTTATGATTTTGCAATTGAGAGGTATCCTGTATAAATGATTTTGTGTGTTGCAAAAGTTGTTCACATGTTTGTAATATATAGCAACAAAAGCTGTGATCTCTTCTAAGTGCAACATCATTTTGAGTAGAAGATCTTCTATTTATGAATTACAATTGATTTTTAAAATAAAAATAAGCAATTTAAAACCATGGAAACATTCAGAATGGTTTAGTAATCGCAACACTCATTTCAATTATCATGGTACTTACGAAAATAAGAGTGGTAAACTTTGACGAATTACATCCAAATCCATAATAGTATTTGGTATTTTGATATTATTTGATTTAGCCGGCTTTTTAGTTGTATTATTGGGATCTCTGTCCTTTTTAGATTTATTACCATCATTTTTTTTCGTTTTTGCGGATTGCTAGAAAAATTCATAGCGAATGTCATGATTTTTAATTCAACAGCTAAGTAAATAAAATCCAAATACAGAAATCTAGAGCACGCGGTAAAAGAGTAGGGGATTAGTATAGGGGAGATAACCAGTAAGAAAGGAAACAATAAGGGTGTAGACTGGATGAGGAAATTGAAAAACAAGAAAAACGAAAGAGCGAAGAGAGGGGAATATCTAGCTAAGAACATAAAGATTTATGCAACAGATAATAAACATACATAATAGTTAAAGGTTACATGGTAGACAGTAGATAAGGAATAGTAAAATAAGGGTAGCATAAGGTTTTGTGTGTAAAGTGAGAGTGCAAGACAATAAGGAGAATAATTCTGTTGTAAACTGAGTTCCTTTTATGGCCATGAAGCTAAAATAAACTATATTATACAAAGAAAAATTATTCTACCTTTTTAATAAAGTCTATCAAACGTGTATATCCTTTGAACAAATTGTTAGTATCATGAGAGCTTTCCTCATTGCCCTTCGACCATTCTCCAATTCGAAACGCCATTAAAGCCTCATATATCCCAATGACCATACCAAGATTCTTTAACTTGATCTCTGACTTTGGAAAGTCTCCATGAAGTAAGTCAGTTCCATGTTCCTAAAATTATTGGGGTTTATTTTTACATTAACATATCAACGCTACCACTTTCTATATTGGCATGTAAATTTTAATTACCAAATTTAAATGCTCCAATTCTGTAATTGCCATTTTCCTGCACAGTGATTTCAAAATATTATGTAATTTTTCAAGAGTATGAGAATTTTTTACAGCTGTATTAATATATGTCTTTTGTAACGTAAATATCAATTGAGCAATAGGTTCTTGTAATACTAGTTCCATTCCATGGACATCCGTACACAATTCCAATTTTACAGGTGGCAAGGCACTATCATCTGTATGAAGATATAGATTCAAATGTGAAAGGAGCATGTCTACTAGAATTTCTGTTATTTCGGGATTTTTGGTCACAGTGTCATACAGGCCTAAAAACGTAATTGAGATTAAGAAAATGATAACATCAAGCAACAAATTATTGGTCGTTCAAACAAATCTTCCATACCTTCGTACAAGTGTAATCTGGTTTCATACTCATAAGTAAAGGTCTTTTTTAATATATCCGATATTTCATAATATAAAGCTTTATCGCAGTCTGTCACCGATTTTCCTCGTTGCGAATTATACTCCAAAGTTATCTAGATCGAGTGATAAAAATTGTAGAATTTTTTTCATAAAGATAAGTGGAAGTAGTTTCTTTCCATTTTTATTTATGATCTTTATATATACCTGAGTTAATGTCGACCTAGAACTAGCGCTCATTGAATCATTAAATTGACTATGTCTAAAGCTAAGTTGAGAATGCATGTTTGTATATTTTAGCATTTCAAGATATCCTGTCACAGCTGTTTGTCGTTTTAATGCACCTTTCCTGTAAAGAGCTTTTCTCAGAGTCAATAAAAGGTTTTCTCGTATATTTGGTGAAACACGCGCCAATGGAAAAATAGCATACAAAACTTGATTAGCAACTGTAGGGTGTAAAAATAACAATCGTTCGAGGATAGTTATAATCCACACTTGGTGATCCAAAACAATTATTGACAATTCGCGGCACATATACTTTAAACAATCTAGAAAACATTTGTTTTAAGTAGGATTAAAGAATAGAGTCACATTTGGTGCAATTTTCTGATAATATTATTGTCTTTTTACCTGTATAGTGTGTTGTCGGCATACCACCTGCTACTATTTTATTAATCAACTCTTGTAACACAATAGGGACTGTCTCGTGACGTTTTTTAATTATTTCTCGTACTATTTCGGATCCAATACGCCACATAGCTGTTGCATTATTTTTGAGTTTTTGATCAGCATTCATTAACGTAAAAGCTAAATTTATAAGTCCCCTTAGTACTAAATGACGATCTTTATTGCTGTAAAATTAAAATTAAACAGTAAAATAAAGTATATATGTGAAAAAAGAAATATTAATTGAATTGACCTGCTATCAATGACTTGTCGAATAATTCCAATTATATTGCAAGGTGTAGGTAAAAGTTGTCTCATCCATGCACTGTTTTGTCGTTTTTCTTTTTCTAAGCTACTATTAACCACAGCCAGTCTTAATATCTCAAATATCTGTTAAAAATATTTTATGTCAGAATAATAAAGTAAAAATACAAATTTTTGATTTCATACTAAAAATTTTTACTACCTGATCTTCATATATTGTAGAAACTGACATCAGTACAGAGAGCATAAAGGGTTGTAGCACGTACTCTGGGGCGTGAGATACATGTTTAAGGAAACGGATAAAATCTTTCATGTTTTCATGATTTAACTGAGCAGCTTGGTACACATGATACAAAACAGTGCTCTCAATGTCTTGTACCTCTTTTAAATTTATTATATCTATAAATATCCATATAAAAACAAAAATGGCAATTAGAAACTTATGCAATGAATATACACAGATTTTAGTTACATGTTTTACATACCAATATTTTCAAGACTATTACTATCATCAGACAAACTTGTTTTTGAGTAACATAACTCAAAGTATTTGGACAAGGCATTCAAAAGCCTTCTATTATCTTGATTTGGACATAATTTTAACGTCTGATATGTGAATGAGGGTACTTGATCCAGAGGGAGATTTGGAAGAGCAGAACATAATGTCCTCAAAACCTCATTACGATCTGTTTTATCTAGTACCATATCCCTTTACACGGGTAAAATCAAATAACTCGTTTATCTCTAAAATTTCATATATGTAAGATTGAATCATATAGACACAAATAGTTACCCAAACATTTTTGCCAAAGATGGTAAAAGATTGACATTCCAATGATAATTACATATGGCTTTAATAATTAGTGATTTATATTCAGTTCCAGAAACTTCAGCATCTGCATGAACAATATATTTTTCATTTTCCAGTGCTTCCAATAATGCAGGTAATAAATCCTTCCAACTGAAAAAGGAAGAAAATGGTTTGAAAAACTTTCATGCAGAAAGAAAAAGAAGAGAAGAAAATGGGAGCAAAAACAAATTGCTATACCTGCATAGTTCATTATCATTATTGCGAATATTTGTGAGACAGAAGTCAACAAGTTTGACAAGATGTTGCTTTGAATAGTTTGGCAAGTCAGAAATTATTCGGCTAACGATCGCATTTGCCTGCCCTAGAGATATGTTAGTTTCCTCTAAGTTTTTTAATGTAGATTCAATCACTTTTCGTCGTTTAGTTTGACAGGCTTCAGAATTGGAAAATGCTTGCAGAACGTTATCTAATGTTTTTATTCCATTCGATTTACAAATACTGCTATGTATTAATCGCGTGAGCTAATGAAATTACATTTTAATCTTAAATGTTATCACCATATACGTCAGTCATAAAGTCATAAGTTATGGTTGAGATGGAATATTTATGATTACCTGTTCCACGCTCGATTCTTGAACAAACGCGCATATTTCTGATTTATTGCCACGATCTCTCAATTTTTCAAACCGTTGACTCATATTTCGATATTTTAGATCTATTTGTTGCTTTTACCTTTCTTATTCAGAATAAATTTAATATAATTCACGCAATTTTCAATTTCTTCGTTACTGATTGATTTCGATCTATCAAGAATATAAGATTTAAAATTGTTGTTGAATACAAACACATGTGCGCAAGTATTATATTATTCACAAGTTTGACAAAGCTTCGCATAGAGGCCGTACATTCAGAGATGCATATCTCTGATATTTGAAGAAAAAAAAAGGCGGGAAACGTCTTTCATTCAATAATTAATCTATTGTACATGTTAGTTCGAAATATTCGTAGCATTTCTGACAATTAGTATTAACTGCTATTGTATATTTGGTTAAGATGGAAAAAGATTACATGTTTAGTATTAGCAGAGAGGAGTATTAGGAATTATAACGGCTCTAATTCAACGCATGAAATTAACATTCTTTCGCCACTGTAGCTTAAAACGTGGAATTTTGAATTGAAAGTTGTTTCGCAACTCTAATACAGATTAATTTTACTCACTAGTAACGATAATACAAAATCGCGACTTGCTCGATATGGAGTCTATCAGCCAAAACACAAACTACTACTCAACTACTACTCCAATTTCGCTATGAACATTCCAAATAACTTATAAGTTTAACAATTTCATAGACATTTATGTATAAAATGTAACAGGCTGAAAATTGTAATATACGTGATTTTGGAAGTAAAAGCTGTATAAAATATTTAATTTGATTTATAGACAGCGTTGCAATTGCCCCTTATCAAATAAACAGAATTTTCATCGAAATTATTTTCTATAAATATATCTTCTACAAAAATATACTTCGTCTGAAACGTACAGAGACGAGGCGTATTTTGTAATCATGTCGTTTTATGTAAAAAAAATAGAAAGGATTTTTTCTGAGGTAAACGATAGGTACATTTTTCGAAAGTGAGAACAATGACTGTTCGAATAGTACGCTATCATTTACATCGGTATTTCAGATTTCAAGCAGAGGTTTGGCAAGAGGATAAAATGATAGAATAAATGGATCGCGGTCATTTTTTTCTTTGACGGCAACCAGTCGAAGGTTTTGGATTTTTAGTCCAAGGTCGAAGGGGGATAAGTTAACGATATATTATTGAAAGAGTGAAAAAGAGAAAAAGGAGATTCGGGCGTGGCAGAGAAAAGTATACAAACGATTACGCATGTTCCTATGGCGAAAGTCTTTTTCGGTGCTCGTTCGAAACACGCCCTTGTACCCCACCTGATTTTGCGTATCTCATTCACCTACCCGAACCGGACTATATAAGATTTCGGCTACCAAAGGATCAGCACACACTTGCTTTCGTACATTGTTAGCGAATCGACCAAGGTTCTCTTTCAGACTCACAATGTTCTCGAAGGTAAGCGATGCAGAATAATTTGTTACAAACATCGAAATTCTATCATATGGCTCTGCGCTATATTTGAAATATATCTCACGTGTATTCCAAATGTGACTCGACTCAAACGAGTGGAAACCATTTGCAAGTTTACACACAAAACTATTCATTAATTATTTTTGTAATTTTGCATTCTCAGATCTTGAAGTTCTCTTTTTCCTACATCTTTGTTCTGTTGTTTCTACCTCTTGTTCTAGCACAGGATTGAATTATTTGGGAGTCGCAGAAATGTTTGAAATACACGTGTAATATACTTGGAACAAAGAAAGATGATAGCTGTGAGAAAGAAGTTGTTTCGATAACGATATTGTTGAGCTAATTTTGTTCCTTTCTTTTTCAGATCATAGTACTCGCTTGCATTCTTGCCATGAGCAACGCCGGTATCTTGGCACCAGCTGGACAATATACTCTGACCCCTGCGGCTTTAACGTCGACATCGGACAATATCCTCCGCAGCTCGGGAAATCTCGCACAAATTGCGACCCAATCGAAGACAATTGCCACCCCATTCTCGAGCACTAGCAGATCCGACATTCGCGTAACCAATCCGGCCATCTATGCTCACACTGCTCCAGTGGCATATGCCGCAGCCCACGCACCTTTGGCAGCACCCTTGGCAGCACCCGTGAGCCCACTCCTTGGCGTCGCTTACTCTCCAGCTGTGGCTGTTTCGCACATGGCCTACAGCAGCCCCATCGGTGTCTCTTACTCCTGGTAATCGTTTCTCCTTCTGAGTTTCTTGGACCGTTGCTCTGACAATCATTTGGAATAACTTTCATCGCACTATGTTTGTACTAAAAATTTCTTTTACTTTCTATTTATTAAATACGATATGTATTGAAACATAACAAGTTGTGCCTTATATTTTCTTTCCCCCTCTGCCTTTAATTTCATATTTGTTAGGCATTGTCAGTTAACGTTGATTCTGTTATATCTCGCTAGATATTCGCTATATCATCTATTGAACGAGAATACACATAGTATGTAAATCGAAGAATCTATTACAATCACACAACAATGTTCAGATATATGATTACCACTTGACATAGGTCTATTACCACAAAGTAATCGCTATTATCTGACTTGGATTCGCTTAGGCTTGAAAATAAATATTGAAAAAGAACAAGTGAGACAGAGCGCAGTGCATCTCAGAGTTCATGCAATATGTATACATATGAACGCACTATGTATTTCTAGGAAATAAAAGTTAATTTAAATATAATCATATCATCTTGATCGTAAAATACTCGATAATTTTGACTAAAACGATTTCAGAAATCATAAAATTCAAAGTAAAACGTTCCTGTTATGAGCTTCTCCGCTCGATTGGGACGATGAGAACGAGCGAACAAGAGTACGAATTTGGTCTCCGAGCTTCGTATAGAGTTACGATTGATTTATTGAATATTCGATTATTACATTCTGTGACAAAGTTGATCGTTTAGTTAGTAAAAACGATTCGCCATCGACACGAATGTTTGAACGCGTTTCATAATCGGTCGTGGTTTTAGTCGAGTCCTCCGCCGCTTCTTAGTGGTTCGAACGTGTGGACCTTAAAGAACCTTGACGGCTCCTAATCCTTGCAAAGCTCCAAGCCCGTTAAGCCCCAGAGGAGTTAAACCAGCGGTGAGAGCGGGTGCAGCTCCGATTGCGGTGGTCAGTCCAGGTGCGAGAAGCGCAGGAGCGGCAACAGCTGCTGTAGCCACTGGAGCTGAAATCATCGCACGAAACAATCGTAATAATCGAATTTTACAATCGAATCAAAGTGAAAGAATCGTTCAAGCGATCGGCATACTAGTGTTCGCCTAGTTAGCGAACAATGGTATGCCACTGTTTGTTTTCAACTTGAGCTTTTACTTATACGCCTATTCGTTAAATAATTGACCGCACGAAATACACGCGGAACAATATTATTCCACTATATCGTACAACGAAGCGTGGTATGCGTAGTATATTAATAGTACGTATCAGGTTGAGTAATAAAATAAAGTTCATTCGCTTGTTTCTTACAAGAGTGCATAGACACGTTGCTATATTCCTATAAAATCTACATATCCGATCAAGCAATGATTTGTTCGTCCCATTTCTCCGTAAATATACTATCTTTCGTAAAAAATTCAGGTGCACGTACTTCTACGTTCTTCGTAAGAGACGAATGAACTTGTTACTCAAGTCGATATATGTATAAGTAATAAGACAAAACGAAAGATAAAAAAGAAAGTGGAAACTAAGGAAGAAAAAAGAAAACAATAAAAAGAAGAAATGGAAGGTATGAAACAAATAAGGAATTATGGCAACAACTGAAACGATAAAAAGGAAAATGAACACGAGAAAAGCGGACTAATAAAATATCGATTCTAAGGCATAAAGGAAGCGTGCCGGCAAGCGAATGCCAAGCGCCCGATTTCCTCGCGACATCGAGTCGACCGCCGTCTGATATTCGATTATATTCTAATCGTTAAGTATATTGCGGTTAGAAAAGGTCGTGTAAAGGTGCACGTGTGTGATACGTATAAGGTGGCGTCGCTGT
The DNA here is from genome assembly GCA_014825975.1 of Bombus haemorrhoidalis. Taxonomy (NCBI): domain Eukaryota; kingdom Metazoa; phylum Arthropoda; class Insecta; order Hymenoptera; family Apidae; genus Bombus; species Bombus haemorrhoidalis. Next base: position 722,280 of record CM026175.1, read on the forward strand.
ACAGTGACGCACCATCGATGTATGTAATATATGTAGCGATCTAACGTATAGGCTAAGTTCAACTAAGTTGTGGATGTTAGAGAGAGTTACAATTTAATTGTAAATTGGCACCCATTAATCAGGTACCTGCAAGAGCGGTATTTGCGACCGCAACTACCGGGGCGGGCACAGCGGTCGCCGTCACGATTCCAGGATTGTTAACGCGCACGTCCGCTTTCCTGACGCTACTGAACGGCGTATCTACGCTCTTCGCGTAGGCCGATATGGCACCTAAGTTACCAATACCCCGTATCACGTTAGAGGTCGATGTTGCGATAGTTGGTACGGCGAGCGCGGCTGTGGGCAGAGGAAGGGCTGCTGCAGTGGACAGAGGAAGAGCCGCTGCTGCCGCTGGCTGCACCGCGACCGCTGCGGGCGCGGTTGCGAGCAAACCACCGCCGATCACGCCAGCTTGTCCAACCGCCAGCAAGCAACCACAAATCACCAAGAACTGAAAAACAAAGGTTAATTTTCCCTTTCTCTTTTTCCCTTCTTTTTCGTTACACCTAACAATGCGTCACTTTCTCTTTCATTTTCATCGCGCTTTTCCTTCTTGCTCGATGACTTTGTTCTCCGATTTGTCGCTTTGCTTAAAACTTTGTTTAGATGTAAGGAGATTCTAGAATCGAAATGGTATAATGAAGTTAAGTATCTTATACGAAAACTACAGGCGAAGAAGACGATGAATCATTTCAGTGCACCGTCATGCCAACATTGTTTTTTCATTCGTTTCATTCATTCATTTTTTATAAAAAACATATGATACTACTTAAACTTTTTTTTTAAGCGAATTTGTGAAGTGCACTTTTGTGAAAAGTTTATTGTATCAGTAAATTCTGTTAGACAAATTTTTTGCTAAATTATCAGAACCAGATCGAAAATTATGGCAATTAATTCGTGGACCATCGCGTATGTCGGCGTATATGAGTCTTTTACTTACTCTAAACATGATGATGATAGGTAGGAGCTGCTTTCTTCACCGATTGGAAGCGACAAACGAATTGAATGCATCTAGTGGATTTGTCAGCCTATTTATACGTAACCTCTTGTAATCCTGTCCAGATAGTTAACTTGAAACATTTTTTCACCAAAAACTTGGTATCAAATGTCCGTCGACCAAAGACCAGCGTATTGCATAGAAGGTTTGCAACGAACCGGCATTGCAACACATACGTATGGCTAGAGAAAATTTGATATCGTAAAACTCAAGTAGCAGATTGCACTGTAATCTTTCTAAAAAAGATTTTTGCTATTCGACTAGCATGAAACGAAATCGATAACCAAACTACCAGCAAGACAAAGAAATGGGGAAGTGGAATGAAAAATACGCGTTAGAGAATATGCATAATTTCGTTAGCTTGTGTCGTTAAATGTGTGTTATAACAAAACACCGATATGTAAATATACACCGATTGAAAAGTAAAAAACAGAGGGATACCCTGCGCAATTACTCAATGTGAATGTATCTCAAATTGCAACCGATATGTCTTGGTATCTAGGTATACTATAGAATTACAGCTTAGCCATCATATAAAGAATCGCACGTTTGACAAATATCGCGTAGGATATACATGGATAATAGCGAACTATTGAAAAGATTGTTGTAATCTTCATGGCTGATGATTAGCGGTTTGTGTCTCAATCTATTGATTGGGGTTAGGTTGCATTCAAGATCGTATATAGAATATCACTGTTAGAAAATTCAAACTGACTCTAATGTTATTCATTCGTCGTTCTTTCCAAATTTCAAACACGTTCAAGTTAATCCTGCTACAATCCTCGAATTTATACGTATACACTACGCCAAAAAATTAAAAGATCTTTAAATTTTGATCCAAAACTTGTCAATATTTGAACCACTGTAACTTTGTTAATAAGAAACGTACAATACTCTACTTGGGCTCGTTTCAAAGGACGAATCGTCTATTTTCACGCCCTTAAACGTTAATTTTGTCGAAAATTCTTTTTTGTTGCGAAATAGAGTAGGAAATTAAAGTTACTTGTTTCCATTTTCAAATTTTAATTTCGTATTATTTAGTAATATATATGTATTTTTATATGATTACAAAACTTTTATACTATGAAAATGAAACGAAGAACCCGGCCAAAGACACTTTATTGGAAAATAATGTGTCAATACTTTTTGTAACATCTGTGTGCATTTCAATGTATACTAGAAAGAACTGATGCTGCAATGAATAAGATTCAAGAATCAATTATTTCGTTCTAACATACCCTGCTGCATGTATAAAGATGTGAGTATTTTATTTATTTCAGTTAAGTTACCCTATCTTGAATCCGTTAATACAGTCATATTTGATTCCAAGTAATTTGGAAAAAATTCAGCGAAAACATGAATGTAAGTAGCTTCGCAAGATCAAAAATAACAAAAATGGGAAACGAGGGCGTGGAGAGTAGAAGGGGTAGAAGGCGACGCGACGGAAAGAATAAACAAGTACAAAGTGAGAGGGAACGCGATCAGACGACCACTGCCGGTTGCAGTTGTTACGCAATTGACATTGGCAAATTGTAACAGAACAAGCACGGCCAAGAACTTCGAGATTTCATAAGCATGCCGGAGGCGAAGGAGTGTATTATAATTTGGTAAGATGACATAGCAACATGACTTGTTCGTTTTCTAATCTAAATCTTTAGCCATTAATGATTTATATGTATCTCCCGCGTTCAACATGATAGTCACAATTTCTAATAAAAGGAATAACGAAATCGTTGTACTGTTTTGTAACTCTGACAAATAGTTATAAATTATATCTTATATCGTGAAATATAAAGATAATAATACCTACATAAAAGCATATTTAATTAGAGAAAGTATTTTGAATAAACTGGTTTTAACAGATTCGATCGCGTCGAAGTGAAAACATTATCGATACAATAGATTTTATTTATTTCTTTCTCTATAAAATACAGTAGAACATATTCTTGTTAATAACACATACTAATAAATTATTGGCTGATTGTACTACAACAGCATACGAGGTGATTCCCGTGATATATCATTAACGCCAATAGTGTCTCCGCTTGTCATATCGATTACATAGATCGTATATATGGATAGAGTTACATAACAATTCTCCATCTCAAGCTGTAGGAATGTCGGGAATAATATACCGAGATCATTAATTAATAATTCCACCATTTCTTACATTATCGTAACGGGTTAATTGATACTATAATTTTCATATTCGAATAGACCTCGTGTTCTCGAATGCGTAACAAAAGCATTTCCATTTCAGTGTTTCAGTATGTTTCTTAACAATTATGTTATCGCGATCGAAAAATATTATATTACTATCGATAAACTATTCACTCGATACTACACGATAATCATTATTTTCAAAACAGACTTCGCGCACTGTAATTTGTATATATTTGTACATATTTCATTTTATCTATTTTTTTTTAAACACAGGCTTTTCGAACAATGGTCAATGTTCAAGTAATTTTATTTTTTCCAAGATCACTTGCATTCTATAAGTATAAAAAATAATATATAAACGTATACATATGACATAACATTTTCTCCTACTTTACTTTTCTTTCTTCTTTAAAAATTAAATATGAAATATCTTGAGTAATTAATTAAATTTATCAAGCGATGGATCATCTAAAAGTAATTTTTATATTTCATTTTCACAGAATATAAGTACCTCCCCCCGCTCCTCGAGGCTTTATAAGAAAACCATAGTTTTCGATACACGAGTATTTCCTTTTGTATTCCTGATCTATGCCATCGTCATTATGATAGGGTTCCATCAGTTCATTATAGAAACTATTAAACGACTATTAAAGACTGTTTAACAGCATTAATTAAAAGCCGAAAAAATAGAAGAAAGAAAGAATAAGCACAAATACGTTATTAAATATTAATTGTACTAACTATAATAAGCACATTGTTAAGAATACATGAAAAATAACAGGCAAAAAGCTGCTCTTCTTTTTTCATTTTATCAATGCGTTCATTCGTTGACTTTAAAAAAAACTCAGAAAGGGACGATAATGTGTATATATTTCTATCGTGCTTCCCTTCTAAAAAAAATAATTCTTTTCAAATTAATCACTATTAATTAACTAAGCCTAAGATGTAAACGAATAACAATTTACTACATTGGTTTACATCGATGTTGGGGACCAGAAATTCATTTCTCTTAATTGCGATGGTTTTGCTTGAAATGCATTTGGATAGGCAGCTGATTTTTCTGATTTCTCATCGCTTCCTACATATGTAAGATTTTGCGACGAAATGGATTTCTTCCGAGCAAGCGATCTAAGTGGAGCAGTTGCGGCTTCGATGTTTGCTTCGTCCTCTTCTTCGATCTTGCTAGTAACAAATTCCCTAGATTGTCCGAAGATGCTTGACAAGATCCAACCTCCCTGATATTTCTCGCGATCAAGAAGGGATGCTCCTGCAAAGTATCGATTCGAAGAAACACGACGACGAGCCTTAGGCGAACCGCTTGGACTGCCTGATGGCGAAGCGACTGGAGTGGCTGGTAAAGATTTGCTTCCTCTTCTGGGTTGACTGGCGGCCTGTTCGGCCGAAATAGTCTCATGAAATTTGTTAGACATCATCTGGTTAGCTACAAGAACAATTGACTTTCCACAAAGAGCTGGCTTGCCATGAAATCCATCGTCTACTCCCTGTGATTTTGTAATCCTCGTATTATCGGTCAGTAATACATTCGGACTTGATTTAATTCCATTTTCTGGAAGCAAAATCAGAAACATTGAATCACAAAGAGTAAGAAAGAAATTTTACTTGTTATTCGTTGTTTCAGTCGTAATAATTAAAAGAAAATTCGTATAATTACTAGCTTAAACGATTTTACAAAGAACGCATGCAACAGTCAATTGTAAATTACCTTTGTTCGCTGTTGAAGTTGATGGTATAAACGGTTGACAAGGTAAGGGATGCTTGCTGAAATCAATTTCCTGATTTTTTTTCTTCTCTTCAGTAAACTGCTGTTGTTGCGTATCCTGTACTTTCACATTATTCGTTGATGAAGTAATATTTCGTTCGCCAAAAACTTCGTCAATCGGCCGATATTCTTGCGAAACCGATGATCGATTTTGTGTCTTCGGATATCGTATGTAAAAGAAGCTGTCGTCGTGAGATGGTGGACTAAACGTGGTGTCGTTGAAATCACATCTGCATAAAAGAGAAAGGGCGAGAAGTTGGTAATTACACGTTGCAAAGGAAGAAAGTAAGGTTAATGAAGCAAACAAGGGTATGCTACTCGATAAATAAAGACTCTTCGACTGATGGTCTTTTGTTAGAAGATTCGTTCAGCTTTAGATATCTTCTTACCATTGATATATTGTTCTCTTTACTACCAACAGTTCGTCTATAAATTTCTAAGTCCTATAGCGATGCGTTTCTCAGAATGCTAACCCGTCAACTAATTCAACGAATAATTCAATGCCCGACATAAGTATTTTGTTGAATTCGATACTATTCATAACATGCGTGAACAAACAATCGTTATTTAATCCGATGTTTTAATGTAAATCGACATAGATCTACAAGAGAGAATAAGAAAAGAGTATAACAAACGTTATGCACCGCACACAGTAAGCTATACGAGGTCGTACTACTCTTGCGAGGAGTGTCTTGAGTCTAAGAATAGCGGGCACAATGCCCATGTGATTAACTGCTTATTCGTATTGTACCACGCATTAGCCAAATTTCATGTATACATATTTCTTATCGTTTGTTAAATGTATGAATTGAACATCCAAGACTTAAACAATGCAAATCTCTTGTTCTATGTGAATGATTATGATATATTCAATGATTAATTTTGAGATCAACCCTTCCATAAAACTTAGTAAAAGGAAAAATCAGTTCGCCTGACCGGATTATTTCTATCAATTACGATTAGTAAAAGTGACTTAACTTTGAAAATACAGCACAGAATAATTTAAACGATTTTAATTAAAAAATAATAATAATTATTCCGAGTAAAAAATTTGTTTATGGCACGCACCGATTTTTTTACAATGTAACAATTTCTCGTTTGTAACATCATTTGAGAGCTAAGCATATTTGCAAGATCTGAATTTGTTTTTAATCAAGATTGATATTGTTTTCCTATTTTATACACTAAGCTATGTTTATAATGGATGTGTTTTCTGATGAAAGAACATTCTGACAGACACGTGATAACAGTCAAATACGTATATGCATTCTTATAAGAATAGCTACATTGTTCTTCAAATATTTCGTTTATCAGAATACACATCCATTATAATAATAAATCATAGACTTAGTTTTACATGGAAGTAGATAAAATCCAACCGCCGGCTTGGCAGCGCAATTTTCATATAACAAATATATTTGATGGTCATATTAAGAGGGTTAATGCTAGATCTACTTGTATTCAGTATTTACAGATTCACAGAGATGCCCTGCTAGCAATCTAAAAAATTGCCTCTTACCATTGCAATTGGTTTAAATTTCTTCTACATTCAGCAAAGAACAATGCTACGTTAAGGCATCACAAGCCTGCAACTCAGTACAAGTCGAAGTTTAACAACCTTACAACACTTCAATTCTACAAAGGATTTGAAAAGAAACGAACCTATTGTTGGTTCGGCCTTTCATCCACTTTGGCAAAGATATTCCAACGTTGAGTAATCTATCTTCTTGTTTCGTGGAGCCCATTTTTATAATTTGCCAAACTTTCCCTTTCTTTCGAATCGAATCCAATAAAAAATAAGATTTGGTTCCGTTTAAGTTCGCCTATATCTTTTTTTTTCTTTTTTTCTTTTACCAGATCACACCTTGAAACATTGGATTCAAAAGATATCCAAAAGTTCAAAATCGTAATCTTTTAACAATTTTCAGTAAAAAACAAATTCTCCTAAAGGATTGATCTGCACGTTGTTTTACTGACCTAGAACATGAATAAAATGATGGATGGGCGCGTTTGATTATGCATGATTAAATTTGATTTTATTAAGCATTTTTCCATTCTACATATGCGCTACTTAAATACATTGAAAGAAGAAAAAACATATTATATTTCATGATTAGATCACTCATTTTGTTGCAAATTCATATTTCTAAGAACATGATTCAAAAAATAGCATCTTAGTAAAAAATTGTTTTATGTAAAAAACTTTTTATAAGTTTAAAAAAACTTTTATAATATTTAATGTTTTTTATTGTTATAAAAAACATTAAATATTATAAAAAAACACTATATATACTTTGTATATTTTATATATTTCTTCATCTTATGTATGTGCATTTTATGCAATTTTATACTTTCAGATTCTCTAGAAATGAGAAGGAAGATGAAATGACTCATTATTTATAATATTCGATCCCTCTAAACATAACTTTGATTATTCCAAAGGTATGTTTGTAAAAGATATCAATTCATTAATGGTTTTTTATTTATATACTCTTTTATCTTTGCTTTTGTTGGACTTGTATTTATTTTTGTGATTAAGTAGTAGTATATTCTACATACATACACTTTTGTGTTCTTTCTCTATCTCTCTCTCTTTCTTTCTTCCTCCCCCGTTCCCCTCAAGAGTATATTTTTGTTAGAAATCACAACGTCTATAACGACATCGACATTAAAGTATTTCTTTATAAAAGGCAAATCATTTTGTTTTGTATTATCTGCTAAGACAGATAACCAGGATATTTCGAAAGCAATGGCAAAAAATGTAAATACAAAAAAATAATCGAAATAATACCAAGAAATAAAAAAAGAGAAAGAATAAAATTTATAACGACAAAAATTTACATAATTTAATAAATATGAAAAAGATAATTATTTTTATAGTCTCTACTATATTACGTTTCTCATGCTTATTCATTGGAGTACATCACTCTCAAAATTGAAATACGAGTATAAATAAACACGTTTCACTCAACAAAACAGAAATATATGTATTGATCGATTACTTACTCGATTTTTATGATATTTTGGATGTTTTTGTACAATTAATAACCCCATAACGGCAATATTTTTGCAGAGCTTCGGAATATCGTGACTGACGAACTGCTAACCACCATTTGTAACGACAGGAACTCGTATAATATATTAAGCTTTGTTGTGTCGAAGAACCAGGTACTTTATCTTAATGGAAAAATCCTATTCGTGGTCAAACGGAAAATAACTAGGAGTTAGGGAAAATGAAGAGGGACAACGTTGACGTTATTTTCGAAAACACTAACGAAAAATCGTATTGATTCTTTTTATTACATATTCAAATTTAATTTATTACATATATATATATGTATATATTGTTGCGTGGTCTTTTCAAGATTTGGGGAATTTAGCGTGATTGAAGCCCGTGGAGTGCTGAAGCATTCTGCTCACGTTACAACTTCAAATAATTCCAAAATTAATTTGATGTTTAAATGAAGAAATATATAACAACAAAGATTAACTTGCATATTTTATATTTAAAACTAATTATATTTAAAACTGAATATTTATAAAAGATTGACTGCTTTAACAGGATTTGATTTTTTATGAAATTTGCTTAGACACTGAGTTCATGACAGTCCTAACGATTCAACGATTCTGATGATTCTTTCCTTTTTTTGTCGTAGAGTGGCCCATTTATCTGCTCCGATTTACATGACAATCTACAATTAATTTATTATACAATAGGACAAATCCTCATTAACTGATGCTAATAAATATTATTTTGATTGGAGTTTACAATATCAGAGAGCGAGCGATTTATGCCTTGGCAATATTCTTTTCCTTGGTAACGAAAGATATCTATGAAAGATAGATACGAAATTTGACAATGATAATAGTTGTTACTGATACATAATTTTGACATTTAATTTATTGATAAATCAAATTTATTAATTTGTTAAATAACTTTTGTTCGTTACCTCAGCTACGCTGCTGTATAGTTAAATTCGCGGCGTTAGAATTTACCATATTGTCATACAAGATATTCATGCTAAAGGGAGCCACAGGTCTACACCAGTTTACAACAATATTTGATATCTTATACAATCATAAATATGTTAAAGCTTTAAGGCGAATTTACAACAATGTTACTATGTGCGAACTGGGAGTGAGATAGATTTTCACTAGATTATATAGATAAATTTGTATTTCTTTCGTGCCGAACAAGCGTTCTTCCGGTTGGAGCTGCGGAGTTGAACTGTTGTCGGTAAGTTCATTGAAATCAAAATCGATTTTAATCGTACTTAAAAAAATAATCTCGGCAAAAATTTTATATTTAAATCACGTTACTCTTTCTCTAATATATAAATATGAATATCTTTATGTTTTGAAAACGAATATTAATTGTAGTTGAAATAGTGACAGTAACTAACCTATAACTGTTTGTTATTTACATTCAACATACCACATGATTTTACTACGAGCTATCATAATTGTACCTTATTATAATTAACACAGAGTTATATTGTGCATGCACAGGTAACCAACAACAATGAAATTCAATAAACTTGTTTCTTCTTCACGCCGAAAAAATCGAAAGAGGCATTTCACGGCACCTTCTCACATTCGGAGGAGACTTATGTCAGCTCCTCTTTCCAAAGAACTTCGGCAAAAATATAATGTTCGTTCTATGCCAATTCGTAAAGATGATGAAGTTCAGGTAGGATAATATTTTATAAATCGTTTGAAGATTGAAAAGTGTTTATATTAAATGTGATAAAACATATTAAGAATAAGTAAGTAATTATTTTATAAAATTTCATATTAAACATTTTTGTTTATTTATTGTTTAAAGGTTGTTCGTGGTCATTATAAAGGCCAACAAGTTGGAAAAGTTGTTCAAGTATACAGGAAAAAGTTTGTTATATACATAGAAAGAATTCAACGTGAAAAAGCTAATACTGCTAATGTATATGTTGGTATCGACCCATCCAAGGTAGGCACAGCTATTTTTTGTATTGTGTTTTCGTATATATGTATTATTAAATTTTGTTAAATGATGAACTAAACCATTCACATAGATTAAAGCACAAAGCTTGTTAGTTTCGTTGATATACAAGGGTTCTCCTTTATGTCTATGAATTTGACTTGTTTAGCTTTTTTACTGCAGAGAAGTTGGCACTGATATTATAAAACTTCACTTTTTTTCTGGTTAAAAAATATTTACTGTTTTCTAATTTAAATCTTTTGTGATTTACAGACAGTGATTGTAAAATTGAAGATGGACAAGGATCGTAAGAAGATTATTGACAGGAGGAGTAAAGGTAGGCTTGCAGCATTAGGCAAAGATAAAGGAAAATATACAGAAGATTCAACTGCAGCCATGGAAACTTCATAAATTTAAGTCAGTTTCATTTATAAAGTTAAATAAAAACATTAATATTAGAATCTGTGTGTAATACTCCTTTTACTCGCTCTTAGTCATACATTAAAAGATATTTTAGAATTTAAATATCTTATTTATATTTATAGCATAAAATACAAATATAAAAGTAAATGCTTAATAAAAAATAAAAGTGCATATATTTATAAAATTGTTACATTTATACGTATAAAAACAATCATTGTCCAATATTTGTACATTCTATAAACTGCATACTGCAACATAAATTTTGTCCTTTCTAAAATATTATTTCAACATATAAATTCCTTACTTAATCTAAAAGTTACAGAAACTCGTAATTTCCTACATGTACATTATTTATATAAAATATTTTATTCATCAATATTTAAACACCTCTTTTTGAGTGATAGATTTTGCTTTGTTTGGGAGTGTCTCTTTCTTGAGATCATCTCATCTTTGATTTCATCAGAAGAATCAATATTGTGATTAGAACACTTATCTGAGAATTTTGCATGTGAGTTTTTTGTAACTTTTTCTCGTACTACGATTCTTGCTGTTGGTTTAATATTTACTGAAAAGAGAACAGAACCAATTAATAAAAGAAGCATATTTTTTTAATAATATTAATTTAAATATTTATCAATTTACTCATTACATACCTATTTTGTAAGGTTTTTTTCGTTTTCTAGTACCAAGAAAGCAAGATACATTATCTATATTTTTATATTCAACTCTGTACTTTTGTTTTCCAAGTTTCAATGTTTTTTCTGTGAAAGCTATTTTACTTTGCAGTAACTGATTTTCAAGTAGCTAGATACAACAAAATATAATCTTTTCAATGATGTACTACATATAGGATTGGGCAATTATATCATGACATATATCATACCTTAGATGGAATGTCTATAATAAAGACTTCATCATCTTCTTCTACATCTCTGAGTGTAAACGAAGGCTTTGTTGTTTCAATCAACAAATTTTCCTTTTCTATAAATTCCTGTAACTTTAAGAGGGCAAAGGATAAGAAAAGATTAATAAAATATAGAGATGTAATATAAGAGAAAATAGAAAAAACAAAATTCTTATTTATACATTGTATGGTCTACATGTTGATTCCTTTTTCTCACACTGCATCATATTTTCAATTTTTAGGTCCTTTTCACTTGATGCTTTCGTATGCTTTTCTTTGTCAAAATTATTACGACTTATTGCACAGTTTAAATCTGATTTATGTTGGACAGATTTATTACTAGCAAATGATAATCGTTTAGTATCTGGAGATGAATCTTCATCGGTGTTTGAACATTGTTTTAAAATATTATCTTCATCATCCGAGCAATAGTTAGTCTGTTCTGAAAAATCTTCATTTTTTTGTAATTTTTTATGAAGCTGGATTGAAATTTCATGGTTAGGATGTACATTATTATTTTCATTACCTAATACATCAGAAAATTCTGAAGAACGTTTGAATAGCTTGTCTCTCATATTTTCAACATTGTAATTTCTATCATCATTCTCACTGGTACTAGAGTCACTGTCTACTAAATTTAATCTTCTTAATTGTTGATATCGTTTTTCAGTTATTGGAGAAGTACTGTCTTTCATTATCAGCTTCATTTCCTTTACCTCAGGTTTTTCATCATAAAAATCATTTATGCTTAATTCCTCTGATTCAATATTTTCATCAAGCATAGATATATCACACATTATTTTATACTTTTTATTAACAACTTCTGTATGAGTAACTTTGGGTTGCAATTTATCTGTTTGTATCTTTGGTTTGCAGTTTACCTGATTGGTATCTATATTTTCATTTACAAGTAATATTGTATCTTCAGAAGTATTAGATTTTGAGTTATCATCATCGTCTATTAAATTATTTTTAGAGTTTACTATGGAAGAAGTATTTGATGTATCTTCTTCTTCTTCTTCTTTTTGAATCCTATTTTTAAATTTCTTGTAAAGCTTTTTTCCATGTTCTAAAATTTCTTCCTCTATATCTTCATCGATACCTGAGTCTTTTAGTTGATATGTGTTACCAATAACTGAGGGCATGTTCATAAATGTTTCTGTAATATTTGGGTCTTTTTCTACCTGACTAGGACAATTTCGATCCACAGACATATTTTCACAATTAGTATCCCAAATTTCATTAACATTATATAATGAAAATGACAATCTTTTCTGTGTTTTTATGTTAGGTCTTCCAAGCATTTTATAACAATAATTTTTATCTGATTGAGATTCTTTATTGATATTATTCACTGTAGGATCTGATTGTTTTAATTTATCATTATTATTTGTTACTTTTTGTACTGTAGTTGCATTGCATATTATTTCAGTTGAATCTGAAGCTGTGTCACATACATCTTCAACAGTAGTAGTATTTATTTCATCTTTCACTGACACTTGATTTTCTAAATTTAAAACATTTTCTTTAATACAATCTATAAAATATTTATGAGGTGTGTTTGTTTTACTTTGTATATTACTTTGAACATTATCAGTCATTACAGAAAAAGCTTCTTCAGTATCATCATTATCACATGTAAGTTTATTTGCATCTATCCTTTTTTTCAAAGAAGGAGCTTTTTGAGATTTTCTTTTAACAACCTTTCGCCATCCTAAATTTATAGGTGACATACTTCTAGGTCTTTTTATGGCTGTTTTTTTAGATTTTACATTAGGTATACAATCATCTTCATTAGTCTCAGATTCTATTTCATAAGGATATCCTCTATTCTTTTTTAATGTCTCTTTTATATAATTTGATAAAGATACATCAGATTTGTATAAAATAGTATAATCGTCTTCAGTGAAAGTGTCATTGCAATCTGTTTCACTGTCATCTGACATATTTCGAAGAACTGAAGTCTTCATTTTAATGTATTGGCTGTAGGTCTTTATGCTTTGATACTGTTTGATTGCAGCATTCATAGCTTTATTTCTGCGACGTAATCTTCTACATGGTACCAGTTTATGTAACAAAGAGAAATCTATCATTCTGCTTGCAACTGTATTTGGTACTATATTCCATGTAATTTCATTAGATTCCATAGTGTAACTTTTCACTAACCTAATATCTGTAACATTAGAAAACATTTTTTATAGAATATTAATTTCATTTAAAAATAATCGATATCTCAAATTAATAGGTATAGAAAAATGATTACTTGAATTACAGTTTACAATAATGCAGCTTAAAAAATGTATCACTTCACAAATAAAGCTGGCACGCAAGTACAACTCAATGAAATAAATTAGAATTTAGAGGTTAGGAAATTTTATACACATATAACACATACAATTTAAAACTCCATATTACATTTTTAACATTTTTTAAAATGAATTCATACAATTCATTTACATATAATATTATGATTAAAAATGCTTTTCTAGCCTTTCAAAAACTATACGTAAAATACATTTTCAATCATTGCGATAAAAGTAATCAAAACTATATTTATACATCAGTCAATCGTAAAATTAAATAAAAAGGTAATTAAATTTAGAATATAATTATTAAAATTAATATGAACTTTCATAAAACATCTAGAATTTAGCGAAATAAATTTTTTAACTGATACCAATCACAATTTATTTTATATACGTTTTTCAAAAATACAAGGTGACTCCTTTAATTTATGGTGCATATGGGACCAGGGAGATTCTATGGTTCAAAATAAGACGAATATAAACAGTAAAATTGCGTTAGAAACTTCTTTTCGAATCAAGTTTAAAAATTTGCGAAGTATACCTATATTTGCTTAATTCATGGCTAGACTGAAGTAGATAATCGATAAGAGGTTATTCCACATGTGAAATTAAGTCGAGAATGTAGAATACAATTTTTTGAGCCTCTGAAGCCTCATTTTCGAGAAAATTGAATTTGAAAATTTGTCTAGTACGCGTGTACTCGGTGAATTTTTTACTATTACATACATTCGCGTATACATGAATGAGCATGAAAATTGAATGGATCACACATGACGAAATGGAATTGAATTTAAAGAAAAAAATAAATAATAAAGAAAGTTCATTTCACTTTGCATAACAGTTTTTTATTTTTATTATCGGCATATAAAAGTGGAAAGAAAACGCTATAAAATTATTTGGGAGGCATACAGGGTTTTAACACCAATAGAATTTTTGTTGTACGAAAATCGGATTCCATACGAAGAAAGAAAGTGTTTCGTTATGAAATTTCTAGTAGAATGTGCGTTTGTATACCGGAAGTGTATGGATCGATGAATATAGGTACAAACAATGATGTAAATGAAAGAAAAGTGGAGGGAGTGAAAGGATAGAAGTAAAAGAAAAAGAATAATGAGATTGCCAAAACATTTTATAGTTGTTCGTGTGTTTAGATGTATGAGATAAATACTAGTATATATTTGAATGGTAATAACAAAGATAGGATGCTATATATACAAGTAAAAAAATTTTGAAAAATTCTGTTTTAAAGTTTAGTGATACAGTAAGTAATAGAGTGTGAGAGAAAGAGGTGCAAAAGCGCAGAAAGAACGCCGTCACGAACCGCAAGCGTAAACGGTCGAAAACCGATTTCAAATAAAAATTGATTATAGATCCTCTATAGATGATTAGTTAGAGTCGATCGAGTGATAGAATAAAAAAATCATTCAACTTTCATATTTTCACTTATTCTTTGAAAGAATTAAAAGAAACTGATGGAATTTAGGGAAAGATGATTCGGGAGTTTTTTTGGATCGTGAAAGTGTTAGGTGAACGATAGCCTTTGATTGACAAATTAGAAAGATAAATTGAAACTTGTATGAATTGATGAAAAGAAAATCTAAGAATGCACCAAAACAGAAAAAAGAAAAAGCGAGTGAATTACGGTGTAAGGGCAGTCGAGGTATTGCGTGGAATGAAGGGATTTGGCTTTACAATCTCGGGACAACAACCTTGCATATTGAGCTGCATCGTTCCAGGAAGTCCAGCGGATATCGCTGGATTACGAGCCGGCGATTATTTAGTATCTGTTAATGGCCACAATGTTAGCAAACTGCCCCATGACGATGTTGTGCAATTAATTGGTCGTTCAAAGGGTATTTTAAAGCTGCAAATAGCTGAAAATTATTATTCTGATTCCTCTGATGAAGAAGGAGTAACAGCAGTACGTTGCAAGCCCAAATATATTCATAAACCTCGTGCAAGTAATATGGGAGCGCTACAATTACAATGTAGAGTTGCCAAAGTTGTGCGAGATTTACAAAGTGGTGCTATGTTTGATGTAGCAGGAAAAACACCACCTGAATTGCAAAGCCATGGAACTTACTGTAATTTACATTATCACTGGGATATGTCTAGTCCTCTTCCACCACCACCACCGCCAGCATCTCATAAAAGAGATTCTGAGAAAATAGTGCATAGAACAGTTGTTGGTTACCTTGGAACTATAGACATTCCAAATCAATTGCATCCGTCTTGTATGATGCAGGTAATTTTGATAACACTATCATTAGTATCCTAAGTTATCCTTGAATTTGATCTAATATGATTTCACTAATTCATATTTATTTTTCTAGGTATTGAGAAAATGCATCAAACGATTGAAAGCTGAGAAAAGAAATCCAACCACAGTATTGTTAACAATACATGTAGCAAATATAAAACTCACCAATTCAGAAAATCGTGTTATAGCAGAATATCCGTCCTATAGAATAATATTTTGTAATTCCTTTTCTGAACAAGATAAACAATATTTTGGAATATTAACTAAATCTGTTAAAGATAAAGAAAATATTGTTTCCAATTCCTGCCATGTTTTTACAATATACTATAAATTAATTGATCATATAGTACATTCTAGTGTGTGCAATATATTTGGTTTTACATGCACCAAAACTTCTGAACTAAATGTATGTCAGGAATTTCCAGACAGTTGCAATGGTCTGATTGGTGCTATACAAACTTTGTACATATCAGATTCAACAACTACTGACACAAATCCATATAATGAAATGAGGAGACATCAAGAAACTGCTTCTCCGCAACCAAGCAATATAAGTACATCGACAGCTCATTCGAGTAATAGTGATTCTGGAATTGGCTATAAGGATGATTGTACAAGTCGATCAGATAAAAATATTGTACAAAATATTCCTCGAAGAAGATGTCCAACTTTGGAATATAGGGTATGTTGATTAAAATGCTCATAGCAGTTAACTCGGTTAATATTAAATGAATTGTAGGATTTGCATTGTAATAACACTATTCTATAATATTTGTTACTTAGTCAGTAAATATATATTGAAATGTATGTAGTCCTTTTTTTGTTATTTAAAATATAAACTTTTTCGTTCATACACCTGTTACATTTTGTCATTCTATCTATTTGAGTTCTAAAGAAATTTTAATGATTGTAATGTGGGTATTATTCAATCCATTATGGTTATAAAAAAATACTTAAAAATATATGATAGAGTTTAAACTATTTTTATAGTTATTCTAAATTGAACAGTTTTTATTTTACTTAATAAATAAAGATCCGCTTCTAATTAACATGACATGTGTTTAGGATACGTGTGAATATTCGTCAAGATCATACGGTAACGAAGCTGTAGATTTGAGACTGACGGTACGAGCTGTATCGAAAACATGTTGGAACGAAACAAATAAATTGTGCAAAGATAGTCTGGAATTGCCTCGTGAAAGTGTGATGTTTAATGATTTTTGCAATGGCATAAATACGTGTTCGGAAGCGATAGAAAATTCCGACATGAATTCCGACATACAAAAGGGAACGAAGAGGGGGGACTTGCCCACCTGTCCATTGCCATCTGCTTCAACAGTTAAGCAGGGGTTGCTTAGTTCGTCCGTTGGCTCTCTTGTGTCCGTTTGCACCACCGCAATGCTGCACGGTTTAAAAGATCCTGTTGAGACGCCCGGTGATGCCGCAATTAAGTCGCAATCCCAATTGTTGGGACTTACGAGACTAGCAGAATCAAAAGAAATCGACGTACCAGACAAGTTTAGCCCGAAAGTTTTTTCTGGTATTTCTAAATCTTTAGTGCATAGTTTTGAAGACCTTAATACAAGCATGGATTACGTTCGACCACTGTGCCAAACTTATTCGGATAAATCGGATAATTCACGTCCCTGGGGAAGCTTGCAAGAAATTAGAAACGTTGGGACCTGTGCGCAGAATATCTGTCTGGTGAGATTTATATTTGTTATTTTCAATACTCATTTTTATTAACGCTGCCTACAATATGGGGGATTCAGGATCAGATCGTGTTTGGGACCTGTTTAGGGTTTTCAAAAAATCTAAGAAAGATAATGGATACTTATTAGAATATTTCTATTACAATATCCAATAAGTTTTAAAACGGAATATTTATGTCAAATACCGGGTCCGATATCATTCTCATTGGGGGCATAAATGTCTCACGCTATACACGGAAAATTAATCGGTTTTTAAATGAGTTATCAATTTACAATTTGAGATTATTGCAATAAATGGAATACAAATATAATGAAAAAGGAGAACAAAATTTTAATATTTACGTTAAATGAAAGAATAATGCCTGAAATTGCAAACAGGGAAAAAGAAATATGAAAACAGAGGGGAAGCACGAGTAAATGAGTGAGTTCTATGAATAAGTGAGCGAGATAATACACGAGTATGAGAGTATGTGTGAGCGAGTGAGCGAGCGAAAGAAGAAGAGAAAAAGAGAGAATGGTGGGAATTAGAGTATCATATTTCGGTTCAATAGTTCTACAATTTTTGGATGAAATAAGAAAAATAATTTTACGAAAGAAATGGAATAAGTAGATAGAAGTAGCAAAGAAGATATATTTAGTATGAATAAATGAAGGTACCGACGGATAAACCGACCGACCGACTGAGCTTGGAACTTGGAAAGGAGAGGGAAAGAGAAAGAGAAGGAAATGAAGTACGAGCGAATATACCCGTAGCGGTAGTACACATGAGAGTGACATGTTACACACAAAATGAACGTGACGCTGTCGCGCAACAGTTACAATGTTGATTAGTATAGAATCATGGTTGAATTAATTATTTAGAAAAATTAATTGAATAATTGTTCGTGTAAATTATCGGTTCGATTGTTAGAAATCGATCGGTCGATCGTGTCGGTTCTGTCGGTGTACGTCGTGTTCGGCTGACCATTGGGTTGAACAGACACCGTGTGTGGAATCATAATTGTCAACGGGTGCATCGCTGCAGTTGGGCGGAGCCCTTATTATTACGAGCATACCGCGATCTTATTTTGATAGTTAATACCAAAGAAAATTATTTCCTTGACTGTATTATGTTTATATAAGTATTTTTATTTTTCCTTCGATAAATGGGATCGTTACGCATGTACACGAAGGAATACGATCTCCGATCACGACATGGATACCGTGGTGAAATCGGTATGTACGACACGGTCAATATTTTATGAAATTACTAGGAGATCATCTAATGGATTCTAATTCGACATCCTTTATTTTTTCAAAGTTAATCAGTTGTTTGCATTAAAGAAGTGACAAAGTGAAATCGAAGAGCATTCTCGCTATTGTTATTTTATAAATCAGAACAGAAAATGAAATTTTAATAATTTGATCTATGATCAATAGTCGACAATGTCAAATCGATATGTTACGTCGATACGTTATACTGTTACACCGATACGTATTGTTATCGTTCTAATAATTGAAATTAATTATGATTTCGCGCCGTCTTCAATCTTTTTACAATTATATTTTCCTTAATTCTATTTCAATTATTTGTGATTATGATGTACTTGTCCAAATCTTATCAATGATTGATATATATTAAATAAGTGACTCAGATATTTATGGTTGCATATTTTTGTTGTCGGGAATGTTACGAAACAGGGAGGAAATAGATGTATTAAGAATTATTTATTATTACGTACAATTATAAGTATTATTCGTTTTTACGTTAGCTTTTCTTGTTTAGTATATTTTGTTACATAGAAGTATACAAGCATAAGATATCATTATTCTTTCTCTTTTTACTTTTGGATTCATAATTATAAATATTTAAAATTCTTAAAACGACTTATATATAGTTGCCTAATTATAGCTATAGCACAATGGATTAGATGGACTATTATACGAATTTGAGTTAATATATAAAAGACCATGAAGTTCTATTGACAAGTAAATTAAATGTTATATAATAACTATTATTAAAGACCGTATAAAGTTAGTGATTATATTTATTGCATATCGTTCTTTTTGTTCTTTGATTTATTCTTAACTAATATTTGTAATATTTGTTATGTTTGTAATACTTGTATATAATAATCGTAATATTCGTAACGTTCGTATAAGGCTGAAGGCGCACGCGCTTGGTCGTTTCCCCTATGACTCGTTTAATCCCATTTAACGACGTTATCAATAAAATATAATTTTTTTTAATGCTTCTTTCACACAGCACGGTAGTACACAATTATGCGATAAGAATACCGATTGTAAAAACATACATGCATGGGCCAATGGTTTTGAAAAATTACTAGAAGATCCAAAAGGTTTACAAACATTTGCGGTAAGAAAGAAATTTTATTTTCACTAAATAAATACACATTGCATATTTTTCTAATACCTTTTTTCTTTCCATAATTTAGGAATTTCTAAAAAAAGAATTTAGCCATGAAAATATCTACTTTTGGGCTGCTTGTGAGAGATACAAAGATACTAAAGATGTTACTACAAGACGTAAGTTGGCAAATCAAATTTACCAACGTCATTTGTCCACTACAGCAGCTGAACCTGTAAATGTTGATAGCCATGCTACTGGCCAAATAACGCAAGAACTTCTTAGTGAAGCACCTGCTGACCTTTTCTTACAGGTGTTCATGACATGTTTTTTTATTCTTCTGTTCAATTCTGCAATTGTGTTTATTTTCATTATTAACATTATATTAGTTGTTCTTTATTAATAGAAATCGTTAGTTTGTATTTTATTTTCAGGCTCAAAAACAGGTTTTTAATCTAATGAAGTTTGATAGTTATCCGAGATTTTTAAGATCTGATTTATATCGTCGTTGTGTAGAAACAGGAAATTCCATAACTGGAGTAGAAGATTGTGATTTAAATCTTACCAGTTCTCCTAGTGTAAAGCTAAAGAAGAGTCACTCAGATGCAGAAGATCGATGTAGAAAATCTATTCTTCCATGGAATAGAAAAAACAGGTACTGATAATAAATAGTATTTAATAAATATTAATTGAAAACAAATATTATCAGTGTATATTCGTCATAGTAATGTCTTTTTAGATCTAAATCAAAAGATCGTGGGGAATCTGAATATAATAAAGGCCCTAATAGAAATGAGACCATATATAAGAGCTTTACAACTATGAAAAGAGAAGCAGAAGGTAATAACAACGACGACAGTATTTCTATATCTAGCAGCAGGTCTTCATTAGCATCATGGGATTTGGCATTAAGACAATCATTCCACAAACATGTAAGTATTCTTCCTTTTTCTCTTACATTGTGATTAAAATTAAAAAACTTAGAAACTATTTTGTTTGGTAAAGCAATTATATCGAAGGCAAGTATAACCATTGTATGTGTTAGTTTTACTTGTAATGCAAGTGTGTAGTAGATATTTTGGTATTGCAACTATGCGCAGATGTTTGTTGAAAGCTAATGTTAGTGTTATTAAGCACACATTTAATTTCAAATCTACAAAGTTGTTGTATGTATAACTTGTAGTCTTTATCGTCCTACGAAGGACAGTCGAATGAAACGAAAGAAGTTCGTGCCAAATGTACCGGGTTATGTCGGGTAATATTACCCGATGGATCGACTACGGTTGTGCCAACTAGCCAAATGGAGAGTATTAAAGATGTGGTTACACGCCTTCTTGATAAAAGAGCTCTTCGATATTCTAACTATGACGTTCTAATCCTTGCTACAGATGAGGTTTGTGATCTCTTGTATTTATTTAATGCATCTTTTAAGATTATCGCTCAAAACTAATAAAATAATTTGTTGATGTTAAACATGCTATGTATAGGACGTGCTTCTTTCTTGCACATAGTCTGATTGAATGAAATGATAAGGTTGAATGGTATAACGATTGTAGGAGATTATTGTTTTATGAGAATTGTTATGCATGCATTTCTGGTGTAGCTTTTGTAGTTGGGCACATTTGCATTAAACTTGATGTAAAATATACGTATTTTATGTATACCGTACACACATAATTTATAATCTAGTATAAACAATCCAATCGAAACGAATATTCGGTGTACTTGTCATTACCTATACAGTATTAATATCTGAAAATAATAAAAAATTTCTTGTGTTTTCAGACTATAGATACAAAATATCCATCATCGGTACTGGCTGGTCAAGAAGTGGAAGTTGTACCAACGAAAATATTGAAAGTTGATCTACCTTCCCGTCGAGTGATAACTGTGATTGCACATAAAGGCAGAACTCTTAAAGATGTATTAAGGCCACTTCTAAATAAATATGGTTTTAATTTAGAAACTATTACTGTATGGAGTGAAAACCACCGTGTTTGTACGGATGTACAGGCTATTGATGCTCCTGCAAGGCTAATTTTGACCAACATAAAGGATCAAGGTAATAAAAATGTTGGGATATAATAAGCTGTAAGAAATTTGTAAAACATTAGCTGTTGAAATAATTTGAGGGGAAACATTTTTGTAGATCCACAGAAAGAATTGAACACAGTTAAATACACTCATGATGGATCAAATTCTCAATCCACTCTAGACGAAATAACAAATAGAGTATTTGAAGAGCTTTTGGTGGGCAAAGGCGCGAGTAAATATCACTACAATGATGGTTCATGTAAGGTAAGAAATGTTTTATTTATCTAAATAATTATCTGAAAAAATTAACTGCTTTTTTATTTATGGATTATTTTATTTTATATAGTCTGACGATCAACGTTCTGAGGGTTCCTCTATCTTGCCGAGTAAATTTTTTCTTCGAGATTCTACAATGCATGGAAAAAAGAAGGTATGGTAGATGCCTGTTATTTTATATGTCTACTTACATTTAGTGTACATGTTGCTTTCGAAGAGCGATTTTTATATATCCATATATTTTAATGTTAAAGGGAGGGAAGCCTAAATGTAATATGAACGAAAAAAGCAATGCGAACGATTATGTCTCCGAAGAAACTGCCAAATCTCATCCTCCTTTAATAGCAAAATGGCGGAACGGGGTAAAACTGCAATTACCGGGAAAATTCGACGGCGAAGGTAAATTATATATCATAGTACATGAATAGTATTGCTAATAATAGAATTAGAAATATCTGCGATTCTTTATCCAAGTATAGGGTAATATTTATATTTATATTTATAGATTTGTACGAAGGTTTAAAACGGGCACAAAGATCTAGATTAGAAGATCAGAGAGGCACGGAGATCAATTTTGAATTGCCAGACTTTTTAAAGGTAAACAAAAAACGAAACTTATATGCTCTGAGGTATAATAATGCGTATTTTTTTAATGGTACCAAACATTTTCATAAAGCATATTGTCAGTTATCGTAGTAACGTTTTTAAATACATTTCATTTTTGAAATTTTTATTATGCGTTGCGTTTCGACCCTTAAAGCTATGAAATTACTGATCAGAACAAGGAAAATGGTAAGCCGACGGATCGCAACAAAGTTCGAAGACCTAGGATAATATCTACCAATTGCGAAGCAAATGCCAAGTTTTACAGTTCGATTCACGAACGGCAAAACTGTGGCGGACATGATCAAAATACGACAACAACAGCAACACCTATAACAGCATCAACCGCAACGACGACGTTGGCTTTAGCAAAGAATGGAGATCTTGATAAACGATTCCATGTATTGGCTACTGGAAAGGAATTGCAGAGTAAGTCATCAGATAGTTCGTTCATATTAGATACAACTTTGACGGACGGAGATCGGACCGTTGTAGAGAATGGATCTTGCTCCCGAAGTACTGCTTTGGATTCTTTCGATACTCAAGTCAACTCGTTAAGTGTAATGAAATCATCAAAACCTCCACCCCTTCCGCCGAAGCCAAAAAATCTTGTAACATGCGCAACAAAAAGTGGGTATATCATGTCTTCGAAATCTTTACCAAAGTCAAATTGTGCCGTTTCTTTAAGTCCAACCGAATTTACTCGGAAAAATATTTTATAACGTATTGCATTAGGGAAACGACATTCACATATTTTTGTATCTAGAATACATAAAATATACCACAAAACGAGCGAAAGTGCTTTCTAATCAATTTTATATGTATGATATGCATTGCTACATATTTGAAGCAAAATGGTAATAAGGCGGAAAAGTTTGTATTTGTAGTATTATTCAGAACTTATTACCATTACGATTACGATCTTGTGTCATACCACTTCGCCTCGATCGGTGGTAAGGTGCCCGATCCTCAAAGATGCCTTTATTCTAACGATATTCGCAGCGTATTTTTAATCATAAAAAAAATTGTAGTCTAAACTTATTTATGATGTTTTTACAATACAGCTGTTACTCTCCTGGTTATACAGGACATATATTTTATTATTGTAATTTATAGTGAATGAATATTGTTATACGTAAACGATGGAAAAAATATTTGAGATTTTATGCACATTAAATAAATTATATAAACTTTGTTTTATAGAAGCGTTTCTTTTGTTTTTGTGTTAATTCGATATTTGTTTCGATACAAATAGTGGAGGAAAATTTTCATAGTCGTGCAAATATATTTTCGGCGCACATAGGAACATGCGTTCAACGGTTTTCTGTCTCCTTTGTATTTTTGATTTCTTGATTTATTTCCTTGCGCTTTTGTAGGTGGCGTTATATGCAATGATAATATATTTACGCGGGCTTGTCATCATTGTCAGTTTGTTTAGCTCGATATACGAGTCAACGAAGTTCGATTTGATTATCGTGTTTTGACCAGCGAAATTATATATGTATCTGACGTTAGTTTTTGATATGTTGTTCTACCATGTTAAAAGAGAATCGTTACAGTTAATTAGTACAAAGTATAAAAAACTTGATTTTTCAATATTTCAAGTTGGAAACTTTTGTACAAAAGTCTTGTAAATAAAGTCTGATCAAAGAAAGGTAAGTAACTGAAAGATTAATTTAAAGATATATTTACTGATTATTTTATTTCCCTTAAATATTACTTAGTTACTATTAAAGTGGAATGTTTCGTCCTATAAAAGATAATAAGAAATCATCCTAAATTATTTAATGTTATTATCACCTAACCCTACACAGTGTAAATACGCTATCCGATTCTTATCCTTTGTTCCATTCGTTCTGTTACTGTTCAAAGACGATTCTCTGTCATTCAATGATTATAAATGAGATATAATGTAGCATGTATATAAAAATAATTAAACTATTAAATTAAAAATACAATAGAACACATTTTTTATTGATAGTGTGAAAACTATTTTACTATTACGAAATTTCTCCAAATTTCTTACTTTCAGCTTTTACTTTTTGAAGATTTTATCTTTTATCATTCGTTCCGTGTATCAAATAGTTACAATGTAATACAAAAGAGTTATATATAATTAGTGAAATTTAATATTATATTCTCTATTATATTATATGCATTAAAAGTATCGACGAAGTAAGCAAAGGGAACACGTGTGTTGCTCTGTTCAAATCCTTTATTGTCAAAGTGTTTCTCGATGCGTTCGAGATTGAATAATTAGGCTCATACATGCGTTATTAAAGAGGTAAAAAGTAAGATACTGAAACCTTTTATTATTGATATCGGTCAGATTTGATATTTACGACTGATAAGAGATAAACGTATAATTAATTGCTTCTAATTCTAATTGCAGGTTAAGTATAAGAAAGATTCACAAGATACTGCACATAAACTCGTGAAACAGTTTTTATTCGAAAGTTTGATTGGATAGCTATTTAGACTAAGAAAACAAAGTAAATAATTAAAAAATATTTTAGTTTAATATTATTATATTATATTATATATAATTTAATAATGTTATAATTCAGAATATAATATTGAATTCGTTCTTTGCCCTTCATTATTTATCATTTTATCATTAAATTCGTGCTTCTTCAAATTCTCACTATTCTAGATTCTAGATACATCTCTTCTATATTTCCGTTTGCAGATTATTTTTGATTCGTAGTCCTTGTAAGGGCACGTAAAACCTATTGGTTTAGACGTATTGAAACTGTTGAAAAATTTGGACGCACAAGAGATACGATGTCTGGTTGTAAACGTGTGTCTGTATTATCGTGCATTACTGAAATAGACGAATGTTCACCGGACAAACGTCAAGAGCAAACAGCAACATTCGTGTCACCAATTTCCGGAATTGTTTGTAGCTTGATGAACTCCGCGCTCTCACCGCGCAATTATTCGAATCGCAAGAACAATGTAATCGATGAGAATGGAGTAGGTAAGCAAAATGAATACTTGCAAAACTACAACAGTACAGTGTCTCAAAAAATACATCGGCATATTTTAATCATCAGATTTGTATAAAAAATAATTGTTCGTATACACCATAACGCATAATTAATAAGGTGGGAGCTATAAAACCGTAGTAATTTTCATTTTCACGATAATTTAGAAAATAGTTAACTAATGTATAACTTAACGACTATATAGCGATGTATTATCCGAATTACTTGCAATACTACTTTTTATAAGTTTTTAAATATTTTTATTTACAAAAATGACTAGCGTAGCAATTATGAGTCAAGTCTCATTTCTGGTTCATAAATTACTCATATTTGGTTAATTATCGATAATAAAAAAAAAAAATGTTGAAGTTGTGTGGATAAAACTGCAAGTGGAGGGGAGTGTGATTAAGGTGGAATGGAATGGGGGTAAAGAGCAACATGGTGGGGATATGAAATAAGCTATTCACGTTGGAACGAGAATAACGGAATAAATACGTTATTTTGTGCAAACAGCAAATTAATGCAGAGCAATTTACAATGATTGCTTCAATACATAAGTGATGTTCTCATATACATTTATTTCTTCGTTTATTTTGAAACAAAAAGTCATCTGGTAGAACTAATGGTGAACCAATACGAAATGACTGACTTCTTTGACCAGAAGGAAAGCTGTTTGGGTTGACAAAAAAATCTGATTAGTAATTCGGTTTATAACCGTTAAAGGTTGCCGATCAAAACTTGGAGGTTCAGATTGCAAGACCTGCCTTACCGGCTCCACGAGAAATGCTAATACACTGAAACCCTCGAGAATACAAAAACCTGAGATACCCCTCACACCTTATAGGCCCTTATAGATTCTCAAAACCCTTTACCATCTCTTCGTCATTTTCTCTCTTCTTTCCCCTCCTTCTTTAATTTCTTTCACTCCATACGTCCACGTTGTCTTCCCCTTCCTATAATCTTTTTTTGCTTCTCCGCTCCACTTTTTTTCTTCTTGATCAACTTTATATTTATTCGAATATTTTAATTTGACATTTGCTTTTATTGTTCGTTCCGTAGTTATGGTAAAGATGCGTTAGCGTTTGAGACAGTTTGAAACGTTGGAAACAGACGTTTATCGCAACTCGCGATGCGGAAGAGCAAGAGCGCGGTGAAACGTATTTCGTTAGCAGCTGTGTTATTCCCTGAACGGTGACCTTTGTTTAATCGCCATTTGTGCTTTATCATATATTACGCGCTGATGCACGCGCGTGTATAATCACACACGTTATCAGAAATATCTATTTAACGTATAGTCCCTCTTTTTCCCCTCTACTTACTTGCTGTGTTTTTAAGCTTTCATTTTTTTATTAGTATTGTATAGTAAACAAAAGGGCAACAACCAGAATACTTCTGCACTAATTAATACTATCAATGAATTGTTAAGTGACAAGTTGTAGGCTGCAGAAGTAAGCATAGAAGTAATTTTATAACTGTATGTCAAATAAGATGATTAGATTATTTGTAATTTATAAAATTTGATCGTAAATTTTCATGTCAATTTTTATTATCAAACATGTTCCAATTATGTGAGAGAATCTATTGGTATTGCCAATTTGTAATTTGTCATTTGTTACAAAATATTTGTTCAGATTTCATTAATAATATTGGATCAATTGTGCAAGTACACATAAGGCAATGCGAGCACAGATAATAAAGCACGTTGTTAATTTTCTCAAATCTTCAAGCAACCATAGGTAAGGGTTTCCCTTATTACCTGTGCTACCCTCTTTTCAAGTATGTTATTCATCGAAGGGCGTTGAGAAGAGGAGTAAGAATGTACAATTAATAAGCAAAATTATCTCATGTTACCGGAAATTGTTTTGCGATAATCTTTAATTTTGCAATAATTTTGCGTCACTTTGTAAACGTATGAAACGTTCCAATTCGATACCTTGACGGTTCGATGACGGTCATGGTGCAATGGGTTGCACCTGTGTGGTAAACGAGCGATATATAACTCCTTCATTCCATGGTTCGTGACTTATTTGTTAGTAGCTTCTATTTATTCGCTTGTTATGTATTTGGCTATCCAATTTGTTCATCTTTTTATTCATTGTAAAATAATTTTACTATTTAAATAGGATAGAAATGGGCACAAAATACCATTGTTGCTTAAAGAAAGAATATTAATACTGAAAGAGCCTACACGTTTGAAGAATATTAGGAAAATGAAATATTTCATGTTCATCAAGCAGCTATTTATAAAAATTACAATCGGATTCGGTGATATCCAGTTGGCGAGGGTAGTCCGCGCCCTATATATATCTCCTGTCATTTTTTTGCTAACCGATCAATACTTCTACTGGTCAACCGTCGAATTTTTTCTCATCAACGAAATTGTACAAGTTGAATGAACGCTAGTACAGCATAGGGAACTTGTAAAGCTTAAGTGTATGATATATAACATATTACGGTTGCAATGAGCATAGATAAGCTGAGATATGCGATTATATAAATACAATATAAATATACTAGCTTTCTCTATAGTTTGCATAATTGTGATTTTTTTTAATAGGACAAAAAAATGAGGTTGTACCAAAGGAAAGAAAATGGATGAAAAGTGAAAGGATGAGGAAAATGGAAAGAGAAGGGGTGAGACAGAGAATATATGATCCACGGTAGGAACAACGGGAGCAATTAGGTGTAGTCGGGTACTAGAGCGTTGAACGCAGGAAAACGATGGGGCGCTAACGTGTGCCTCTGGTGTCTCCTGGTATTCCAAGGGGTCGGTACTTACCCCACTAGGGGAAGGTAAGGGCTCAGGGGGCAGACATATGAGCACACATGGGACGACAGTCACCACCTGGCAGTGTGTAGTCGAATGCTTACCATCGAGTTGAGCGAATATACGAACGTACGCGAGTGTACGAATGGTGGGTACCCAAGTGAAACGCGTTGCAACCCCAACCCTCCACTTGGCTCGTGCCACCGTACATTGTCGTAGGCTTTTCTTCTCTCGGTTATCGACTCGAAGACAGTCTGTTGGATGAAAACGGTTAGACTCTGCGACCATACACCGTTTCATTATATTTGTACGATTATTCTGCTACGTCTGCTTCGGACACCAACGAGTATGTTCTAATTTAACGATTTGTTAATATTTGGAGGCTGCATAAAGGAATTTTAAAGTCCAATATATTTGTAACTAGTTGCATATTATTTGTGGCTATCGTAATTGTATAATTATTCGGTGGTTTTATATAAAATTTCTTGGACTCTTTGCTTGTTTTTTTTTAAACGTAATATGTCTGCGCATAGCGAGTGATTTTTCAATGCAAGTAACGATAAGTCAGTCTTTTGGTTACCAAGTGGTCAGTCAGAAAATTGAGAAATATTGACTTGTTATGTTTTCCTTTTATAATCTTCATTCCAAATAGAAATGCTAAGAGATATGAATAAACTGTACATAGTTCAGATTACTTGCGATAGGTTTCTATTATAATTTGGGTCAGATGACCACCATTATGTTTGCACAATCATTCTATTCCATCTACTTTAACACCAACCAATTCTTTCTTACTCAACAATTATTTTTAACATATTATTTTATATTTCAAATAGAAATAACAGTGGATAAACAGATGAACATTAGCTACATTGAACAATGCGTGATAATCATTTACTGCAATGTTAATCTAAATTCGATTTTTATTTGATTGAATTTTATTGATATGATATCGATCGGTAGCATGTACAGGCATGTATACTCTCATAGATGTGTGCACGTACGATTCTAATGATTACGGAACATACGTTCGACATCTGCATCCTAATCTCGCTAGTCTGGTCCGCGTGACTGTAACAGCTCCTCCGCTAGTAGTTTGTATTTATTCTTTATTTATAGAACACAGATATTCACGTCGAAAATAGATTTTAGTAGGAAGGCGGTTATTCGAAAAGTCGACATGAACATGTACAAATGCAGTTCCACCCTAAAGTCTCTCCCTCATCCTTTTCTCCTTGGTGGTGTGGTATATATTTAACCACCGTCATTTTTTACGCGGTCCAACGGTCTATGTTAGATCTTTCCATGTTTCAGCTTAAGTCTCATCTTCGAAACCTTCAGCATCCTTTCCCTTTTGACACCAGCGACGAGTAAAACATAAAATTTGTACTAAAGAAATTAAATCACAAATGCATTAAAACTTAGTAATTTAAAAAAAAAATTAGCGACGGATCATATCCTTCAAAGAAATTTACATGAGACTTCAGAAAGAAAACTGTCCTGTACCAATATTTTTACTCACTACTGGCCACGATACAGTCTTGTCCAGTAGTAAAGGAACGGTTGTTCTCTCTTGCTTTTTATTTGTAGTCTTTCGCTTGCCTCGGAATCTGTTTGACAATTCTGATGTAAGCTGGTGCAGTGACAAGACTGGTCAGTCGCGAAAAAAGAGTTATTCATTTTCGTAACCGTATCCGCATAGCCTCAACCGTAACCGTAACCACCGTAACCGTAACCACCTTAACCGTGCCATCGCAGGAAAAGGAAAGACAAGATGAAAAGAATCGTTAATGAAGAAAAAACATACTACCTGAGTTAACTCTAAGAGGTGGAATAAAGATAGTATGTCAGAACAGAATATTCCTCTTTCCTTTTTCTTTTTCTTTCTTTAAGTAAATAGTGTATTTTAAAAAAATCATTTAGAATATTTTATATAAGAAGACTTACTTTATTTATTAAAGATATGGTATAGATATGGTATAGTATAGATTATTTATAAGTAGAAGATATACTTTGTTTATAAATAATAGTCAAAAGGAAAAATGTACTAGTAAGAAGTTTGTAACCAGTAAAACGAACGAACTCGTCACAGACACTGCACCAACTTCCTGCGGAAATGCTGTACAGTGAACGCAATAAGGAGGAAAGGCGTTCCGGTCTTCTAGCGACCCTATTTTCGTATTGCGGTCACCTTTTCTTTTACCTTTTACGCAAAATACACTCGTTATTGCTCGATTTCATGTTCTTATATTTTTCTCATATTTAACTATCCGGTCAGCATAGCCTTTAATATAAGAACTCTTTCTATCTAGGATATTTACAAATGAAGGAATGCTTGCAGATCGTTCGACTGATCGAAAATGAAGAAATGTATGCTTGTAGAATATATATTTTTTATATATGTATCTATTATTTAATTTAATTTTCTACACATGTATTTTATTCAACTAATCTTATCTTTTATTTAATTCCAGATTTGGATCACCATGAACAATCCAATTATAGTAACAACAAACGGTGAGTGTATTTTTTGGCTTCGATTCATATAGTCGAGTAACATTTTATATTAACTCGTCAAACGTAGTACTACAAATTTTACGTCCTAACATAGCATCATTTGTAATATTATTATTAATATTTTTTTTTATAAAAAGTTGACAATATGTACCTCTTTTTTTTATCCGAAATCTTGGATACAGAGATATGATTTCTTAAATCGTTTATTCCAAGTCCTTCGTCATATTGTTTCGTCTTTTCGTCATATCATTATACCGACAAAGCATTCGTTTGTTATTTTCGAATTATTCGAGACCGTCTTAAAAAATCAACGATGTATAAACAAAATTAACATTTCATATTAACGCACCGTTTACAAATTATTCGACATTTGAAATATTTTGAAATGGACAATATATACACATTCATGTACTGGATATCTCGTTGAACGCTATAGCTCGAAAACGCTGACCAAGACCATTCATATTTTCTAGTTCCATTCATCGCGAGGAAGATTCACTTGTCTTTTCTTTCTCTTTCTACCTCACTCGCCGGTTCCCACCGTTTCTGGTAAGCTTATCCATCTCGTTCGGCGCCGTACTCGTCGGTTTTCTTTCCCGTTTCACGCTTCAACTAGCTCCTACGCTTTATTCGATATCATCCTCCCTCTTTTTTCTTCTTCTTCCTTCTGGACTTCTTCTATTCCTTTTACAACAAGTAGACAAACAGCAGCGGAAATTGTTGTTAAAATTATATCATGTATTAGTTCGTCTACTTACATTTGTTCGCATTCCAGCAAGTTTCTGCTGCAGTAGCCGATATTTTATCTTTATATTTCTCTTCGTTGCTCTCGTGACGCGACCGTTAAAAAATCAAGCAAAACGGTTCGGGCAAGCAAGTTCATCGTATCCCTACTCGCTAAGAATAACGCCGCCCACTTTAGCTCGTAGACGGTTCGGGTGCGTTTGGGTCGTGTATATGTTTCAACTTTGCTACACGAGAGACCACACGTGAACTAAGTCTCTAACAATTTTACTCCCGTCGATCACGTTTGCGTACAGTACTCTGTAAAAGCCTTGGGCGATTTTGTAATAGCAATTATTCGTACACTGTATCTCGTAACTATAAAACTATTCAAAAATGTTTGATTCTTAGATGTTGCGATTAGTATGATAAAAAACGAGATACATCATGTTTGAGATCATAAAATATGGAATAGTATACTATTTCTTTTTCTTTAGAAAGGATAGGTTATGTTCATTGGAAGGATGGTAAGGAACTAGTTTCCGTTGGTGTCATAACCACAGAACCAGCGTAACAGTGTGTTTTATTACACACAAATTGAACTCAGTATACAATGAAATAAAATTGTAGCGATGACTTAGTAACATCTAATAAAAATATCACGTATATGAAGTATGGCTGTGAGCGCAAAGTTCAGAAAAGATTGACTTGATCTAGGGAACCGACATTGGCAAGTACGAAACTGGGATGGCATTACATAACCTAGCAACAGTTGTTTCTTTTTAGACAAGCTGAAAGCAATAACAGTTCGATTTTATTTAGAAACTTGAGAACACAAATTTCTAATTAGGTATAACAAGCTTACATTAATCATTTGTAATACGATATTAATAATCAGATAAGATAACAATCTCGCTCAACAAACGCGAATTGCTTGAAGTCACGTGGATCGATTAATAAGAACGAGAGTAGAAATTTGAAAAAATATTCTAACCTAAGTAAATGATAATGATTTCTCAACAAAGTGATGCCAAGTTACTTGAACTAATCTGATTGAGTCTTAAGACTTGTGCACGCTGCAGTACATACACATAGACAGTACTAGGTATCGTATGTAATAGAAATTTAAAAGAAATACCATATTTGGACATATTTATAGGCATCTACCATTCAATGTAATATACAGTAGATACCAACTCTCATATGGTATTCTACGACCGAAAAGTTTATTAAAGGGAAAAAGAGTAACGTTGCCAACGAAGCGAGATTTATTTACAATTCGTTATTTGCTTTTAACTAATCGAGGTTACCATGAAGCACGTTTTCGGTCGCTTTATCGCTATTATTTCCTTTCGACGAACAATTGTTCAGAATTGTTAGAAGAGGAATTTTTCATAGATACGCGTCAACGACACAAAACGTCTACGCGATACAGGCCAGGAATCTATGCGGTGGTCTCCCTCGTGAATGCAAATGCTTTGCGTTCCTTCTAAGAAAGCCGACTGGGAGGTAGGGGAAAGACAAACGAGCAAAAGAGAAGGAAGGAGGAAGGGAAGAAGTGAGAAAGAGATAAAGCAGCGGACTGTCATTGGCGGAGGTTTCCCGCCAAGATGCCCCACGCCAGGCTAACCGGTTTGTCGAAAGGGCCGACCGACCAGCCTCTTTTGGAATATTTCTCAGCTGATCGCCGCAACATTCCCGCTTTTTTTCCACCACCATCCTAGTCTTCCCTCCAAATTTCTCTCTTCCTCTCTTTTCTTCTCCTTCGTTCTTAACCTTTATGTTCGATTTAACTATGTAATAAACCAAAGGAAAAAAAAGAAGGAGAATCGGCGAAGTAGTCAAAAAATGAAAGAAACAAATTTGAAAAACTCGTGATAAATATATTGAAAAATATATGAAAAACTAAATTGTCACTCGTGATGAGTACCAATTAGAGTATTTTTTGAATCGAGTCTTCAGGTAGGTGTGAAAAGATGTTGAACACTGTGTAGTACCTGTATCTCGTGGTCACGAGGATCGATAGACATACCTGAAATCTTCAAGAAAAGAGCCCACGAAAGGAAAAACGGCGCGTTTCGTTCTTTTGGTCTATTTTGCTTTGTTGCTGTATGGGACCTGTCGTTAGAACGTAGCTATTGATGTCATGAGTCTTTTATTTATACAGTTTTCTTCGAATAAATCCACCGTAGAATTCCATTTATCAAAAGACAGATCATTTTCTGCGGTTGTCTCGCATTTTTCTCTCATACAACGTTACAAGAAATAATTGAACTATTGACGTGCACAAACTGCCAAGAAGTTTGAAAGATTTCTATTAGCTTCTTACTAATTTAAGCGTTTTGTTAATTGTTATTCTTCTTAAATTTTCCCACTTTATAAAATAGCGAAATCCTAAGAACGAACCGCAAACTTGGGACAATTGCTCTAATTGTGAACCATTTGAATCAAAATTCCAGTGAAGACTATATATATATATATATACTTGCACAAAATATCTTGTACTTTTCATATTCATTCTCAAATTTGTTTCGAACTTTACCAATACAATCGTGATAATCAAGTCTCGTTACGGTGCTAATGAAATTTCGAAATGTTTCGTAGAAAAGGAAAGATTTCTACAAGTCCACGAATCTTTCCGTGACCTGCTATATATATATGTACAGGAATATTTAGCGTGAAAAGATTAGTATACAGTTAATACAGCAAAAAATTAGTATACGGTATAGTACTGGTATAAAAGACATTTTTACAAATAAATGGGTACTTTCTGGCGGATAAAATCAAAAAGATCTCAGCTTTAAACTACAGAGAGAAAGAGGGAGATAGGAAGATCATTATCCTATAAAAAAAATCATATGTTATAAACAGAAGTCACACATTGCAAGTGCATCAAAACGAAATTCAGCCAACACTAACATTATGGTGAAAAGAAAAGATCGAAGATAGTCGTTCGATGCCGAAAGTGTGCGGCGATCAACCGACTCGCGTTTGATTATTTGAACCGTGATCGTCGTAACGGTTGGAGGCTAAAACGGTGAAGCGGAGATAATGAAAAACAAGCGCGATTCGTTGGATGCGCGGACAACGTGCGTGGACGTTCGTTGCAACTCGACCGGTTAGCGTGAAGAAACGAGACAACGAGGAAAGTAGGAATGAGCGCGGGAAAAGGTAGCCGCGATACCAACGTCGGTCTAAGGG
Source organism: Bombus haemorrhoidalis (assembly GCA_014825975.1). Lineage (NCBI taxonomy): Eukaryota > Metazoa > Arthropoda > Insecta > Hymenoptera > Apidae > Bombus > Bombus haemorrhoidalis. Next base: position 757,276 of record CM026175.1, read on the forward strand.
TACAAATGTAAAGGGAACGGAATGGTGTTTACGCCTTGACAAGGTAGGGGGCGAGATGAGATGAAACGAGACAAGAAGAAGACAACATGAGAGGAGGCGAGAGCCGATGGGTCGGGACAGACCGACTGAAGTTACAGTGGCTCACGAAAGTACTTGAAGAAACTTTTTCTATATATATTGCACGAAAAATGTTTTATTTCATTAGCACTGTAACGAGGCGCGACTGTCGTGATTACATTGGCAAAATTTGAACGGAATCTGAAAATGTATGTAGAAGTTACAAGATATTTACTTTCCAGCAAATGGAAAGCATATGCTTCGCAAAGATCATCTAATTATATGGACAGTCAGCTATTCGTTATACTAGCAAGCCACAATATATAGTGAAACCATGTTTAGCGTCAATTGTGTATTTAAGACTATTATTCATGAGTCTTGTAACTTTTATATACATTTTCGGATTGGTTTCAAATTTTAGTATTATAATTATGATAATCGCGTCCCGTTACGATGTTAGCGATATTTCCGAAAATCTCGTACAACGTATATAGTGTATTCATAAAAAAATTCTATTGTAAATGTTGAAATACTTTCGTGAGCCACTGTACGTCGCGTCGCGTCGTCAGAAAGGCAAACCTGGTGGGGGATGGGGCCAGGGCCGGGGCCGGGACTGGGGCTGAGGCGAGTAGGCCGACGCGCAGCAGAAAACAAGCGTGGTCTTTTAAATCGGCGGCTACGAGGGATTTAAAAATGGCCGAGTCTGCCTACCCTTGACAGCCGTCCCTTCAGCTGGTCGGGCAAATACCATCAGCTGACCGGTTTTGGAGGGAAACTGACTGAGATTCTCGGTGATTTCGACCATTTCCGCGAAACGACTCAATACCATGCGCCGCTAATTGCTTTTTTCTTTGTGTATAGACCGTTTATTTTGTGTCCTTATCCAATCCGTGACCTGTATAGAAGAAGAACGGACATTGACAAAGAATACTATCTTAATGTTTCCAACGGTTTACAATACGAACTTTTCCGTTTGTAACTTTCCAACGTACTACCTACTGAGAGTTATCGGAGACTCCGCTCTTTCTTCTCATATTACCAGTGGCACACGTGGAACAAATGCAAGATTGGATTGGAAGCGAGTGGTATTCAAGGAGCAGGCTAAAATAAGATCGTGTATTTATAAATATTTAAAACAAGCGTATATACGTATTTCACGGAAGCGAGGAAGTAGACGCGCGAATTAGCGAGTATACGTGTGGTCATAGGATGTCTTTTGTCATTCGAGATCAAAGGAAAGGAGCTGTTATCCGCGCACATACACGTAGCTACTCTCCGAACAGGTAGAGGGGAACAGGTTGTTATTCGTACTTATACGATTCACTCCCTCACAGGTAGCTGCATAGCGGCGGTAACCAACGAGCTGGACCAAACCCGAGAGCTGGTCGAGAAAGAAAGAAATCGGATGCATGCCTCGGCGGCTCGTTCCGGGGGATGAATTTTATTACGGCCTTCTTATAGCTCTTTCCTTTTATACTCGTTCCAAGATTCAGAGATCGTTATGTTCAGATCGTATCAATCGATAAGTGCCTTCATCTTTCTTCTTCTTGGGCGCGTGTTATCAACCTTTCATACGTTTCATCTTTATTCTGGCTTCATCTTTTTGGATCGTCTTATATTTTTAAATAAACGGAAGAGGTATTTACGTGTGTTGGTTTGATGCGCTTCTCTAATGCCGCGTCGGTTGACCGTTGCGCAACTTCCTCCTTCCTCTCAACTTCTTTCTCCAGTATCCACTCGGTGCCTGTTTGTCTGCATGCCTGCATGTCTACCCATACTCGTTTCCCCATCATCCCGTCACCTCATCCGCCTCATCTTCTACGCTTCTCGCGCCCCTCTCTCAAACACTCCTTTCGCCTCTCTCTTTCCGTATCTCTTTGCTTTCTTTCCTCCTTTTCTTCCTTCTATCATATCTTCCCCACCCACCAATCTTCACTTCGTTCTTTCGTCTTTCTCCTCCCTGCGACCCTTTTTCCTCTCTTTCTTCTTTTCTCGCGCGCCTTTTTTCTCCCACTCCTTTTTCGTTTGTTCTCTTACTATTCTTCTGCCATCTCAGTTCTCCGTTTATCCGTTACTTTTTCGAACCGTTTTTACTCCACTCGTAACGGTGGAGTTCGCCCCCAGCAACAGCGCCCTTCCAACCAATTTTTTCTCTCCCTTCCATTTCCTACATTAAGCCTCCTACCACCCACTCCATTTCTCTCTGTCTCCCCCCACTCCCGTGCTTTCTATCGCGCTCTGTCGTTCGTTCACGCGCCAATCGATCGTGTGCTTACATAAGCACAAGCATTTAAAAAACTAGCTTCGCGCAATATTTCGAACGGTCCGTAACGTCGAACGTTGGAACCTCTCTGTATGTAATCGGTTATAAAGTGTATTCGTGTACCGAGATCTTAACGTCCTGGTAGAGGTGGCTTTGTGCGATGCGCAAAACGAGCAATTTGAACGAACGACCTTCGAACGCCGTGGTCTTTCACATCCTCACTTAGTAACCGAGCTAGCGTGAGAAAGTCGCCCCGGGGATGAACGACGTTGGTCGCAAATTTTCATCTTTTAAAGAGATTCGTTTCTTCGAGTCGTGGAAAGCTGGTTGGGAAAATCCATGTAAACTCCACAGACCTCTCTGTAGGCGAGTTGAATCGTTCACGCGCGAAATTTCACTCGCGAATTTCTTCCAGGCGTATTTTTATTTTTCCCGAAAAATTTTCCAAACGTTTCACTCAAAAACTAACTAATCGTATAATGTGAATTTTTTGAGATTTTTCAAGAGCCTAGAATGGAAAAAATTAGGTAGTCTAATAAATAATAAAAGGTGATTTTACATCGAAAGGGCTGCTCTTAGGATCTATACTGATTGGACATTTTTTTAGTCCTCTCGATGAGTACTATAAGTTGTTTAAGCATCCAACTGCTCTTTTTAACGGCCTGTATTTAAGTGATTAAGAATCGGAACGGCGAGTTAATTCGTCCTTCCCAGGTTAACAGGTTAAGACCGAGACTGAAGAATATCGATTAATGCTTATTGTTTCGTTACTTGATGCAGACGAAACCTGTTGCAACTAGTTTCATTGTGAGTGAAATACTCGAGATTGTACGATACGCGGCGAGTATAGTGAAATAGCAAAGAACGGCTTTCTGGGAAGGTCGTTTTATGAGAACGGTACGGAACAGGTCCGAAGGAACGTCGTTGTCGTCTTGAAAGAAACTAAGATTTCACTGTGAAGCGACAAGAGAGGCCAGCAAACTCAAAAATGGGAAACTGTGGGAGGTATTAAAAGAAGGTTTTGAACTTCCGTAGTGTTTGGCTAGCACGGTGCATGGGTGGTAGATCGCTTTGTCGAGGAGTTGAAAAAGAGAAAAAAAGAGAAAGAGAGAAGTTGAGCCGCATTAGAAGCATACCAAAGCGATCGTACCATCGCGAGAGATCGTACTCTTTTCCTCTTCGTCGTTGTCATTGTTGAGAACCATACAAGCAGATGAGGAAACGAATCGAGTATGACTAGACGACAATTGAGCTGCTTATTTGCCAAATCGTGGCTAACTCCACGAACCAAGGAGGAGTAGAGGAAATTGACGAAATTATACAAGACAAGCTTCGATATCTATCAAGTGTATCGACGCTAGAAATTTTTAAATGTCGAATTTTGTTCTGTGAATGGTCCAATTAGACTGGAAGTTTTATGTGTAAATGATACCATGTATATATATCTGATAGAAAATAGGGCTGTAAAAAATTGAATGTTACCATCGACGATATCAATCGTATCGTTTAGACTGGCACAAAATACCAGAGGCGTTCCGCGAGATAAGAGTAACCGGAGCATTTAAACGGGAAGCGGTTGCGTAGGGACTGTAAATACGCTAATTGGGACATGGTCACAGCAACGTGCTTTAACGTCGGTTTAATATCCTCTAGAGCCGAGGGATTGGATCAAGTGGATATTACTCTTTTTCTGTTTTAAACGAAACACGGGCTAGAATATATCGTGTCAGAGGCCAAAACGACGTTAGTATCGCTTCCTTCTTTCTCTATGTACTGTCGCTATTATTCAGATTTAAATACAAATAAACGAATATACAAATTATACAAATAATAAAAATACTTTTCTCCAAATACGTTATACAACCGAGTGATTTTCTCTCTCCGTAACTCTTTCCGTTTGATATAAAAGAAGGAAGCATAGAAAGATGCAAGGCATGTATATGCATTGATATACAAGTCGACGGGAGTTAGCGGGAGTTGGCGGGAATAGGTAGGCGGGAATTAATACCCGTTACGTTTCGAATAAATCGAAGCTAGTATGCAATTTGTTTTTACTCGAAATGTTCGCCTACATACTGCTATCAGTATTCTCCTTGAAAACAGGAATCTCTTCCTTTTTCCTATTGTACCTTCTCTGTATCTCCACCCCTTATCATCATTCTTGCCATGTTTACATTGTCACTTCTTTCCAACACTCTGTTTTCCTTATCCCCTTGTCAGTAGTCTTTCGCTCTTTTAACTGGAATCTCCTCGTCCCTATTTCCTATTCCCGTTTCCAGATCCGTTGATTTCTGTGCCCTCTTCATCGCGGCCTGTTCATGTCTACTTTGTACTAGTTGCTTAGTTCAATGTTGAGTCCCTTTTCGCCAGGGTTGGAACCGAAGTCGTGTCGGGGTCGTCGAAGCTCGAGACCGAGAACGAGACCGAATCCGGAGCCGAGTTCGAGACACGGCAAAACAGTGTGTTCCATGGGTGGTTGCTCTCTTCTCTCTTTCTCTCTCTTTCTCTCTCGTGTGCGCTTTCTCTCTCTCTCTCTCCCGCTCTCTTTTCCCCTTCTCTTCTCTGCTCTTCGCCCTCCATTCTCGCTCTTTCTCTCTCCAGCATGTACACACACTTGTACACGCGAGAACGCTCGCCTTCCCTACCTCCTGGTCTCGGTCTATCTTTTTCTCTTTTCTTCGTTCCCGTCGCACCGTCGCGAACCTCAGCGGTGTCGCCTCTCCCCACTATAAAAGACCACGACCGACCGTTGAGATTTAAATTCCTCTCTGGGTGGACGGAGAAGAGTCTCCGGCCTGGGAACGGCGGCAACCTTCCTGCGCGGGACGAGGAGAAACTCATCGTCTCGCCGCTTTGACCGTCTACGCCGTTCGGTCATCGTCGTTTTTCCCTCCATTCCTTCTTTCGCGTGTTTTTGGGAACCGGCCCGTTTTGCGAATCGTACTTTTATACATAAACGTACTTTCTCAATTGAAAGTCGTGTAAAACAGAAACAATTTATAACTATTGTACGATACAGGAAATTCGTTACTCCTTCCGTTATTTCTTTCGCGTGTTTTTGGCAACCGGTTGTCGCTTTGCTAATCGTACTTTAGACGCATTTATACGGACGTACTTCTTCAATTGAAATTCGAGTAGAGCAGGAATGACGATGCTTTTTAACATATTGTTGATATATATCGCAAGTAAACATGCATATTCATGGATGCTCTTAGCTTCTGTGTAAGATAGTCGGTTGCGCGTGTTGACTTTTGCATCAAATAGCCAGTCGACAATTTGTTCACTATCGCATGATATGTAGATAAAATTTGGCTTTTTTTTTTAATTTGCAAGTATCGTCATTTGTGCGCCTTCAAGTGGAGTAATTTATGATCTGATAACGATTGGAGTGAATTGGACGAACGGAATTTTCAATACACGAAACAGCTCAACATTTTCAGCGATTGTGACGTAATAATAATTACAAATTCGATCGTCATTTACAGCTTTTACACGTTCCTGTGAAAACAGCTTATTACACGTATATTTGCAGCAAATTTTAATTTCACTGTCCAAATTCTCCTTCAAATTTTTATGCTCCGAACCTGCCTTTTGTTTCAATAGGAGGAAGTTCCTTAATGATTAAAATGAAAAACATAGTATGAAGCTGAATAGAAAATTCTTACGTATATTAACAATGACTGTTAGTCTCCTTGAACTTAGTAAATTTTCTCGACAACGAAACACACGATTGGTTCCACGCCACAAGGGGTCCAAGGGACACAAAAAAATTAAGAACATCCTATCTTCTTGTCACGTTTTCTCCCGTTATACGTTTGGAAGATATATGGTTTACTGAAAACAGTCGGCGAGAAAGTTTGATCTCAATTGAGGAACTGCGTAAGGTATATCTCAAGGCAGGAAGTCATTTCTGCTAAAGTTATGTGTTAACATGTTCAGTTCGAACGACGAAATTCAGTTGGCGTGTACTGAGAGCTACGTGGAACGTACGAAGAGGGAAACGTAACCGAGAAATAAATGCGAGATGTATACATACGACGATGTTTGGAAGTTCGTTAGATCGTTCATGTACTGGCTAGTTGGAGAGGTGTACGGTTTACGCGATCGAGCATAGTCGACTTTCGCTTGGGTAGTAGGAAGCGTTACACGCCCCCATATAACACTTTCGGCCTCCCCCATGAGGGCACTGTGTACCGTATTGTCTAACGCTTGGCTCTTGCGATATGCTATACGGGTGCAGCTGTTACACGAGCTTTACTCGCACGTGAATAATCGATGAATGCGAAACGACTTTCTCGCTGGGATAAATCGGCTCGTATCGAACGTCCACCAACGTTCTTATTAGGGTATTCCATAAGTCGTATTCACAGGTAGATCACGGGAGAGAAACGTAATCAGTCATATACTACCGCTCATAAGTCATCCGCATGCTTGATTGACCGGTGGTAACAATATCCTATACATGCAATAATAAATTAAAACAGTGGTGTACAAATACTTTTTGTAGCCACTGCATAACGATTATATAATATAATAATATATAATATATAATATAAAAAAATTGTATCCTAGATTTTCGACTTTTTACGCGGAGAATCACATATTTTATATTCCTTTTTCTAATTTTCCAATTATTATTTCTTAATTTTTTTCGTACTTTATCTCTTCTGTATCATCTGCATTTTCTCTCTCTCTCTCTTTCTCTCTGTTTCCCCGACACACACATTCATATGCGTGTCGGCATCAGTTTAGCATTGGCGAGATTGTTGATAATGCTAAAAAAGATAAACGAGAGAGGAAAGATGTAGTGAATAAGCGAGTAATAGAGAAAGGCGAGAAAAGTGCGGAGAAGCGAGAGAGAGATTGCGCGCAGGAGAAGGGGGCGGAAGAGAAGAAGGACGAGGGGAGAGAAAAAGAGATCGAATGATAAAGTTCAGATGAGCGAAACGAGGAAGAAGAAAGGAAGATATCGTCGCGATATTTCGGTTGCGGTTAAGCGTCGATAAGAGTTGGTGGTAATCCCAAGGTCTGGGTTTGCGGGCACCGTTGCATGGCTATTCTCAGAAACCTAGCTGTTTGAAGCGCGCCAAGCCCCCAAGCTGTTCATGTGTTTCTCCGTTTAACTCATATGACAAATTCTTTTCATATGTTAGTTCCATACATTATAGTTATAATTTCCATATATTAGGTTGTTGTATACCGTTAATCCTTTAAGCAAGTTATATCTTAAACATAAATTTCTACAATCACGAAAATAAAAGTTGACAAGAATCGAAATAAAAGAACAAATTCCAGTATAGCCATTTCTAGACAGAATTTGATATTGTCGTCTCTTTATATGGAATGTACAATTGCTTACAAACTCGATACCAGGATTAACTCATTTTCGCAAAAGTATGACATTGTCTTGCACGAGGCCATAAAATATAATATTGATAATAAATTCGTGGACCTTTCATTAGATTGTCTTTAGACATTTATTATAAATGTTCAGGTTCTATCTAGCGAGAAATACAATCGTATCACCGATCGCAGTGACATTAGCAATTTTTCGATAGAGCAACTCTTCCACAGAGTTGTAAAGCATTCAGAGTATAATTACTCGGTATTCGTGCAATAATCATCGAACGCGGTTAGACAAGCTGTTTTTCAACTTTCCTGGAAATTTTTGGAATTGGTACAGGCCGGCAGAAGGTGGAAAGGTGATACCAGATTACAGGTAAAAAATAGCATATGAAGAATAGATAGGTAGAGGTTCGACAGGGGGTTGGAATTTTGTGCTATTTAGCGGGTGGGCGGTGCCGAAAGCCAAATGACCCTCCTTCCCTTGATCAATTCGCACAGAAATTTTTAGTTTTAATTTCTTCTATTGTGTAAATAGAAGTAGAAGGCCGAACACGATAAACAAAATGGCAATGAATTATCAATATTTTCGAATGATTTCAAGAAATATTTAAAAACTATTATACATAAAAAATATATATTTTTATTTATTCATTTAATTCTTGCCAATCGGCTTTGAATGATTTCCAGTTTACGCATAACCCCTGTACATCATTTCTACGCCGTATATCAGTACGTACTATTTTTTTTATACTATAATTTATTTTTCTATTTTGTATTCCTAGTTTAATCTATCTTATGCTATATAAAAGAATATAGAATTCTATTTTTAAAAAGACACCGACACTTTCCATTGTTTCACTATAATCTGTCTTCTACAATAGCTTAACAGCTTGTTTTGACATGATTTACGACGAATTGAGGAGGTACCTCAGGTAATTAAACGACTCCAGATTACCAGAACAAAACAGAGATTATTTGCTTCCTAATAATACCTAAAATAAAGGTAATATTTCTTGAAGGATTATAAACGATAGATTTCATAACAATGAGAAAGCAAAGTTGCAATTCTAGAATACGTAAAACCGTCCATAAATAACAGGTTTCCCCCATAACGATGAATAG